>JAPEUT010000077.1:0-99139 GCA_027946375.1 Neodidymelliopsis sp. IMI 364377 | reverse complement strand
AGTATCTCGTGCGTTATTTATCTTGTATGTTGTAAGGTTTGCTGGGGATGATCATGTTGGCTCTAGATGGTCTTGACGTGTAAATCTGGATTGTTTGTAGAGTAATTTTAGCTACCTCGTTTTTGGCAGCACCTCTACTACTTGTCAGCAGGACACATGTGGACTTGACCAGTCTATACTGACAGGCCTTAAGTCTCGCTCTAATCAAGCAGGTCTTCCAGCGGGACGTGTCGTTAAGCCGTCGCTGCAAAGACCAACCCAGAGAAGCAGTAACGGACTATAGCCTAGAGGACAGTAGGAGGGCTATACACAGGCGGTTGGAAAACGAAGGGGTCAACCACGAGCGGATTGATCACCGGAGGGATAAACACAAACGGGTTAATAACCGGAGGAGTAAACACGAACGGATTGACGACTGGAGCCTTGAAGTCAGGTAACACTGGCGGATTGATCACGGGAGGATTGATCACGGGGGGGTTGATGACCGGAGGATTAATTACGGGAGGGTTAATCATGGGATGGTTGATTGTAGGAGATTCGGGGATCGGGGGGTTGAGGAGGCGAGGAGGTGATGCTGCCGGGTCGGCAGGGATTCGTGTAGGAGGAGCCATGCCTACAGGAGTCCCGGCTAGCGCTTCGGAGGTCAAGGGATAGGCTGTCGCGGTGGCCAAGCATACCGCGTAGATGGGGGAGAAGGACAACTTCATCGTGTCTTGTTGAGGAGAGGAGTTATTGGGTGTCTATGACAAACAAGACATGATTAGTGTTATATACTCAGGTGTCGCCAAGTGGATTGAGAGATAGGAATGCTAACGCTGTACACTTGTGTGACCTAAGGATTGAAGTATGCTATGCACACGTTATATCTCATTCTTCAAACGTTGCCAAGTCTCAAACAAGGTAACCCCCTCTAGTATATGATATCCTTTCTGCAGCAAGACCAACAATCCCCACTCTTCTTATCGTACTACAATCTGTCAGCTCGATCACTCAACCCAATCAACACGACTTACCCATCCTTCTGCACATGTACCCAGTCGAATAGGCGAGCATATTCTCGTGCACATTTCCGGCTCGGGTTTCTTGCAACACGACCAGCACTCTCTCTGACGCTTCGTGAACTACAGGTCATCAGTACGATATTCGGGGAGTCAAAGGAGCCGTGTCTACCCAGCCTGGACCACAGTCTTCGATAGGGCTCGAGGCGCAGATTCTGCTGCAGATGTCAGGTTCCTGTGTTGGATACGATTCTGGCGATTTAGAGGTGCACGGTTCTGCTGCGATAACAGCAGTGAATACAGCGAGGATAAGGGCGGAGAGTTTCATGGTCGTCGAGCGCGAGACGGACGGATTGGGTTTGACGTATGCTGATATAGAAGGAGACGGGGCTGCGATTATCTTATAGATTAGAGTTCGGTTCCTTCGGAATGATGCCGAGAGGTTCTTGTGTAACATGGTAACTGAGGCATGTTATGCACGGCTGGCCGTTACTCGATATAACCTGCACTCAGCTGGATGCAGTAGTTGCTCTGTATCAATGAGCTATTCTTAGCTTCATTCTGGGATCCAATCAAGAGATCTAGGTTGAGGTATACATTTCTGTTCATTGCACTCTGATACTAGCATAGTGCTAGTTTCCTCAGATAATCCGTTGGTTACTTGCCTGGTAAATGCACCAACCCTCTCTGTTCCTTTGTACGCCACTGTATCGCTTTTGCAAGCTGATAGAGCACTTCGAGTGTCGGCATTGGCACGCCCGCCCTGCCGCCCTCGCGCAGCGGCTCACCAAGCAGATTTTCGAACTCAATAAAGTTGCCCTACACGTGTCAGTACCCCGTGTTCTGTCTCAATCCCTTTGACATGTAAACACACCTTCTCCAGATCCTGCTGCATGCTTGGCTTGGCCCAGCTCTCCATTGGATCCGTATCTATGACCTTCTCCACCACATTTTCCTCCAACACCACACCCGCCACTTTCTTCGCAGCCGCAACAATCTCCCTCATTGCTGGTCTAACCAGACCATCGAGTCCTCCGTCCGCTAGTCTTATCCTACCCGAATCTACACCAGTAATCGCGCAAATAGGGTTCAAGCACGCATTGTAGACAAGTTTGCGCCAACGATCATGTAGAACATCCGGTGAGTACTTGCATTCAGTTTTACCTCCTGCAGAATACATGGCTACGAACTCCTGAGCTTTGGTAGATGCGGACTCAATGGAGATGGAAGGGTGTGGAAAGGCGCCGACCAGGAGCCGATCTGGTTCATTCTGCACAATATGACCAGAGGTTGGTTCGGCGCTACCGATGAGCGAAACTCCAGAAAGTATTGTTGTTTGCGGATGCGTTGTCAGGAAGGGCTTCTCGATGTTGAGTCCATTCTGCAAGAGGACGAGGGTTGTGTGCACGTTCTCTGCCGGCAGGGCAGGCGCAACAAGATCGATTACGGTGGGTGAGACATCTGGTATGTTCTTGGTGCAGAGGACTATGTAGTCATATGGTGGAAGACCTTCATCGGTGACATTTGGGATTGTATCACGCACTTTATCCACACATTAGAGATGTCCCGAGGTGTTACCACGTGACTCGACGTACCGATACTTGGTCTCCAACTTTTCAACGACCCATGGTCACAACTCTCGATGGTGTAGCCTTGCGCTTTCACAACATTGTAGTTCGATCGGAGGGCTACTGTCACGGATGTGGAGCCACCAACTTCGAGGTTCAACGCAGCGATAGCACCCACGGAACCAGCACCGATGACTAGGACACTCTTCTTCTCTTCGATGTCAGTCATTGTGAAGTAATAGAATGTTAAGAGTAAGCCTGACTCACGTGTGAGGTGTAGAGTGTGAGATTGATAAGACGCGTTAGACGCGTGGGTGGGGGCAGAGGGGCAGCTACACATGGAGGAACGCCCGTTCTCCGATAGAAATAACGAACACAGACATTGCGTCAATCTGCTTATGCTGCTCAAAGTACAATTTAGTGTATATCAATTGCACGCATGCACATGGGAAAACGGTCCTTTCAATCGAGCTCGATTTGATGCAAATGTTGGTTACAATCCGTTGAATTCGTGGGTAGCAACCTGTTCATCCCCAGATGCTCCATATCACTCCGCTTTCATTTCGTTGCATTGATGCATAGCATGAGTCGATTGGGAAAGCCGTCCATCCCGTCCGCCTGAAGACTACGCCGAGGGCCCAGCAAAAGAGAGAGAAAGAGACACGCTTAGAAGACAAGGGCGGCACCCTTGGTCTTCTTGTCACCACCGAGCTCGAAGTGCTTGCAACGCTTGAGGGCGAGCTGTTGTGACGTTAGTAGTGCTCGCCAGGAGAGTTTCAGGTGGTCGTACCTGTGCCTTGGTCTTGCAGGCAGTGCACTCTAATCGGAGCACGACCTTCTTGGTGGTCTTAGCCCTCTTGTGGAAGACGGGCTTGGTCTGACCTCCGTAACCGGACTGCTTGCGGTCATAACGACGCTTTCCCTGGGCGAACAGAGAAGCCTTGCCAGCCTTGTACTCTGCACAGATTCAGTATGTGCGTGACATCGTGTCAGATGCGGGCTACTAACGGGTGACCTTGTGCTGGGTGTGCTTCTTGCAGTCCTTGCCCTTGCAGTAGGTGCGGCGTGTCTTGGGAACGTTGACCTGAACATTCTTGTCAGCGCGTGTCCCACTGCCGATTTGTGTGTCCTGAACACGTTCTATCTGGGTGCCTCGCGGGCCTGCAACTCTGAGTGAACGAAGCGAAGTGGCGAACCGAGCGGCGTGTCTTCGATGCCATGTAGTATGCGATTCGACGTTGGGGTGAAATTTCGGTATGAAGTCGAGAGATCTTGGCGACACGCGGAAGGATTTCGAGATTTGTCGGAAGCGTTGTACTGCGCATTGCCATCGCATGACTGCCCGCGTGTGCAGACATGGCAATTGTGGCTCGAGAGTCCACCAGCTCAACCAGCTGCTCTATCCACAAAACCGTTGTCATCACATGTGTAGTATTTCTACTCCGCATGCTATGTGGTATGCTCCTCTCTACCGGTCATCATCCTCTTCACGTGTTGGGCTCTCGAGTTGCGTGCGCTCGCTTCGGTCGTACTCGTCATCGAAAAGTCGTTCGTGGAATCGTCGTTCACTCATGTTGCAGTCCGGACCTCCCTCAAGAAAGAACTGGACTTGGCGGCACTCACCATCTTGACTGATTTGATCTGTCGGTTAGTGAGGGCGACGGGTTGACGGGTGGTGATGATGTTTCCTCGTTTCTCGTCCACCACCTTGTGCGCAGCGCTAGCTCGCTTAGCGAGGCCAAGAGGCAGGTGCGTGGCGCACAGGCCACCAAACTACGGTCGAACATCATCACACTTTGAGATCATCACGATCTATGGTACAGGAGTTAAGCGAATGTAAATACTGGCTTGGGTGATATCCAAAATATGTGAAAAATGAAAGTTTCATGCAAGTAACCCAAAACGTCATTATGAAGTGGTATCATGCAAGACAAAAGCGAACCTCTTCCGTACCACAAATTCTCACCATTCTACGAACTGTGACCACGTCTAGTATATCGGATGCCCTTCGTTCCACGACTTGGTCTCCTTCATCTCCTTAGAGGCAGTTGGTGGTGTATTCTCAATGCTGAAGCGGCCGCTCTCGCGTTTGCCACTGCTTCGACCATCCTCAATCAAATGCATCGGGCCAATCCATTCCCACATACGCGCAACATCGCCGCTGTTCGCTGTCCTGACCGCTGCGCGTACGTTCGAGTTGAACTCGACTTTCTTTTGCACCCTCTCCCACAGCTTCTGGCGTCGCGAAGACGAGAACTCATTACGGAGAACATCATCACGCAACTGTGCCATGCTGATACCGCGCTCGGGGTATGCACCGGGCTCTTGATAGCTGAGCGCGGCATGGTTGGCGAGTCTGTCAAACACATCGCTAGCAAGCTGCTTGGCGCGTGTTTCCATAGCCCGACTCGTCGTGTACGAGTACCTCCCGTATGACAAAGAAATAGCAAGCAGGAAGAAGATTACAATCTGGAGAAGATGTCGTTCAAAGGATTGTATGACGGATCTTCGGATGCTGCAGGTAAGGGAGAGCTTCGCGAGTGATGTTGAAGCGAGGCGTCGTTTACCGGTAGTTCTGTTTCCACGGGAAGGTAACTGATTAGTACAGTCCTACGTCAGAAAGGTTGCACGACTGGTTGGATAGTGGAAAGGGCAGCACTTACGCATTTGTGGATTCGACAACTTCATCTCGCAAGACAGTCTCAGGGAAAGCTCGATCGAACAGCTCACTGAACTCTTTGTCTGACATACCCTTTTGGGTGTGGGCAGCCAGCTCCTGCTTCAGCTCCTCCTCGGCAACCTCGGGGCTTTCCACAGGCTTGCCTTCGGCGTCAGGCTCGCCGCACTCGTAATGAGCCCTGCGTTCTCGCAAAATCTCCACAGCCTTGTTGGCAACAGCGGTGACCTTGCGAGTCTTGACGCTGTCCGGCTCGCACGTTGGTGGCAACGGTATCAGCCCACCAAGGGACAGCGGGTGATCCTTCCGAATGAAGTCACGATCGCACGTAAGCTCTAGTCCTCTATAGCATTGTGCGTGCGGTGGGCAAGGCTCGCATTGTGGGAGGATATCGGTTGCCCATTCTGGTACGTCCACACCTGCAAGGCTCGTAGCTTCTCTCCCAATCCCACAGAAGCCGACCTCGACCTTCTCTTGCCGCCAGACCCCACCGAACACAGCAGCGGTTGTGAGGAGAAGTGTTGCCGAGAACGCCTTCAGAGTACCGGTAGCCTTCGATGTCTGCTTCCGCCTGCGAGGTGGGAGTATATCGACCTGTCCACTCTTTGCGCGTTCTCGCACAAGGTCTAATTGCTCTTCTGGGGTGAATTCTTCACCTGCATCTGTGCTCTCGTGCTCTTCTTCTCTGGCACGTGGGTCGGCTACGTCGAATGTCTGGCGGGTTGGCACAACGATGCCTTCGTCGTACTGCTCCGCGTTCGGCTCGAAGGTCCTCCGGCGCTGCGCATCGCTCTTGCGCCTCTGCTTGAGCTCAGAACCAAGCGTCCTCCTCCTACTCTTATCGCGCAATGTGGGTTCGGGCACTGCCGGAGAGCTGCCGCTTTGGAAAGGGTTGTCCTGTGTGAACGGGCTCTCAGGGCCGGAGCGATGCCATGTCTCGGGATCAGGTGTAGGCTCCTTGTGGGCTGGAGTGACACTCTTACGGGTGCGCCTGGCTGCTGGACGCTCGTCAACCTCGAGTTCAGCTGCCCTGCTGTGTTTGGCTGGCACAGCGCGAGACGGAGTCTTTGCGCGCGACGCAGGCGTAACCTCTTCGGCCTCCTCAGTCAGTCCGCGTGTTGTGCGGCGTGCAGTGCGCCTTGTCGCAGGCGTTGGGGCGACTAAGGTTTCGTCCTCGGCGTCGTCAACGGTGCTGTTGGAGCTGGACGGCACATCTACGATGCCCCGTGTAGTGCGCTTTGTGCGCGCATGTGTCCTCTGTACTTGCGCAGCCTGAGGGGCGACAGACTCGTTAAAGAGTGCCACCAGCTGTGGCTTCTTTGCTGATGATGGGTACCCAACACCGTGTTTGAGCAGGATACTGCGCAGCTCTGGCACCGTTATCTTGGACGAATCGACGCCAGGCTCAAAGTACCAGTATTCCCCGCGAGCGTCAGCCATCGTTGTCGTGGATGCTTGCAAGGTGCAAGGTATGTAGTTATAGGCGCAGCGATATAGGCGCCAGAAAAAAGCTGCAGCAGTGCGACAAGGATAAGGCGGCGATTGGTGAGAGCAGGCAGACGTTGGTGGGAGGAGAGAGCAGCCAGGAAATGTTTGTGACGTATGTTGCACGGGGCAACACTAGCAGCACCGTCCCGCCGCACTGGCGCCTCTGTCTTACATCTCTCAGGCAGCCGAATCGATGTCTGAGTATGTATTCACTATTCTACACGATGCTGCTATTCCTAGGTCAGAAGTCACTTTCTGAGATACACATCGCTCGCAGGATTCTTTGCGTGGAACATTAGTACTCCTCTTCAGATGTTGAGCAATGATAGCAAATGTACAGACACACAGCTGTCGCATGTACAGAGTATAAGTACGATGTGTATGAGTAAGGGGAGCATCACTCCTTCTGTCTTCACGTCTACTCGTTAACAGCTCACTCCGTCGATCAGAGGCACGTCACGTCGCAATGACGCTCTCGACCATCAACTCCCCTTCCACCATTTACCCTCGCTATAAGTATCCCACAAGATCCTCCATGCTCAACGATATATTCCACATCACTCTGGCCATGTGTACTACCACTCAACATATCTACCGGCGCTGCCAGCAGGAGGACAATTCGTACTGTAATCACACAGACTATATCCCCTGCGAGTTGGACACGTGTGGAGGTAAACATCAAAAACATGTGACGCGTTGGAAGGAAGAGAAGTGTCCAGAGCATAAGAAGGATGAACTAGAAAAGAGGCTGACGAAGAAAAAAAGGTGGTGACCGCAAAGAGAAGACGCTTGAAGAGTGGCCTGAGACGAATTACAAGGCTCTGTGAGCGGCAGCTCTGATGGAGATAGTTGGCGTTTGTACGTAGGATACAAAAGTACGTGTGTGAATTTACGTGTGTGTACAATATTTCATGCCGAACACATCCCGATATGTTCAATTGAAGCTCAGTCGTGAAGCATCTTGCGATGCATCGACCCACCATTTACTTCGGGCTCGCAACAGAAGTCGTAAGCGATCCGCTCTCCACATATACACCGCTGAAGTACCAATCCTCAGCCCCAGTACCATCGTTACCCTGTCGAGGCAGACGAAGGACACCCAAGTGCCAGTCTGCGCCGTTCGACGACGTGCTAGCAGAGAAAGGACCCGCGGTCTTGGTGAGAGTGTTGTTGCCGGTAGAGTGCCAGAAGGCGACTTGCTGGGACGAGAAGTTCTTCGAACATTAGTGAACGCTCTGTTTAAGTATAAGGGGACTGAGTAATGACTCACAATCTCATAGACAACATTGTGCCACTCGTCCGCCTTGAGCTCAACCTTCCACTTGCTCTGTCCACCCACCATCCACTGCAGGTTGGTGTTGGACGTTCCTTGCTCGCCGCTAATCCAGCCATACTTCAGCTCTGTGAAATGGCTCTCGAAGAAGCAGATTTGGTGTTCATTCGTCGCACTAGGTACGTTTGTGCTTCCGCGCTTGATGCTGAAGTGATAGTACACGGTGCCCGAGTTGATCGCAGCTTTAGTTTGAGGGATGAGCTCAGTGCGCCACATATCGGAGTTCCATTTCGCAGTGCTGTCGATAGTGATTTTGGCGCCTTGTTTGGAGTTTGTGTCGCCGGGGTTCTTGTAGGATGGGGACAGGTTGACGTAAGAGGTTACGGGGCCGGAGCCGTGGATGTAGTACTGGTAAGGGCCGACTTGGTTTGCCCAGGACCATTTGTTGAGGTCTGAGGAGCTGGTGAAGTCATTGAAGCGGCCATCCCAGAGGATAGTGCCTGTGTTGTTATGGTGAGTTGGAAAGACGCAGTGTAGATTGAGAGGACATACCAGCAGACGCGGCGCTGACGAGCGCATTCAAGATTGCGACTTTGCCGAACATCTTGAGATTTCTGAACCTATGCTACCTAGTCGGTTGCTATCAAGGACTGAAGAGAAAGACTGAAGATGTTATTCCAAATGTAAGGGTACAAGTCTGCTAAATACAATGTCTTGTGATTTGAACCCTAGGTTTTGCCAACATGCGAGCAGCAGGGTAGACACGAAGCCCATACTTTGATTTGCAAACCGCAATAACTTGAAACAACACTTTTATGAAAGAGCCAATGTGCATGTAGCACAGCGGAATTGCGCGCATTGGCCCTTAATCAATATACATGTAGCCGTCGGCACCGTGGATCGGACCATCTCTTAGTGGCGGCGAAGCGGTCCGAAAGTGAATTTGGATGCTGTGCGTAAAGTGCGTGGCGGCAAGTCACCTGTCAGAAATACGAAGGTGAGCAAAGTGACCATACACTGATGACGACGAGATCAGAAGTCTTCGTGTTCGAGCTGTATTGATGCACGAGGTTTTCCAGATCAAGCAATACAAGGCGGGTAAATCCCCGCATATTGCCTAATACGGATCAGTGCGAATGCTTGTCAAAAGCAAAGGTTTGCTATAACATTTTTGAGCTCCGTGCCAGGTAGCTTAGACAGGAATTGAAATTGGAGAGGGTATCTGATATAGGAAAGAGCGGCAAAACGAACATGACAGCAGAATGACAAGTGCCCAGAGTGATCTCACGCTTTCCGAAGATAGCTAAATACCAGGCGTGAAGAACCCCGTACTAGAGCGATCCGTCTCAGGGCGCTTATACCCAAGCCTCTTCTCTCCTCAACTGGACAGTCCTTGGCCCGCCACTCCTTCCCGTCCATTCCGCGAGCCCGTGCTCAGCGTTCGCCCAGTAATCTCTCGTTTTCTCATACAGTGCCATACGGTCTCTATAATTCTGCATCGCTGCGATCTCCTTGAACCCCATCGGTCGCTCTGCCACGGGGAGATTGTCGAATTCGATGGCTGTCCCAGAATCTGCGCGTCGAGGTCTGACGGGTAGTGGTGGTGGTGTTTCTTTCATTCGCAGCGGGTCGAAGTCGGTCATTACCGAATATGCAGACATGCTGTACATTGAAGCTTTAGGGTTGAGACGAGGATAGTCCTTTGGTGGTGGTTCGGGAGCCGAGTCTGGGGTGTTTGCTCGGTGTGTCGAGTCATATACAACCCAATCCAGGCCCATGTTTGGTCGTGCGGGCGTTGAGCTGGGCTTTCTTTGTATGCTTTGAGGAACTGATGAGTCTGATTTTGTCTCCGGCATGGTTGGACGATTGTCGCTTTGGCTTCTCTTGTGACTCTCAGAGCTGCGTGAACCGGATCCACTTCGTAATCGGGATATGCTTCTTTTTAGAGACAGACTCGGTCTGCGCACCGCACTTGTGAAGGTATTAGATCTCCGTGGAACCTCGATGTTTCCACTGGCTGCATATGTGTGCGACGGTAACTCGTCAGGTTCGAGCGACGTAGGCACAAAATAGCTATCTAGTGATATGTTGCCTCCAGTACCACCTGTGATACTGACACCTCCTACATGGCGAGCGTGCATTGGTCCTGATATGAGCCTTGACTTTGGTGGAGTCGCCGCGCTCGAGTGGGATCCAAAAATAGGCATCTCGAATCGTGTATTGTGGGCAAGCTAATGGAAGAAGCAAGTCCGTTGGATCGAATGTTTCAGACGAAATGAAAGGCTTATGGGGGCGTTCTGGTTGCAGATATGTACGATTATGTATTCACTTGTACGATGCGTGGACCGGTCGGCAGCAACTGAGATATCTATCGAGACCAGCTCGACGTTTTCTTTTGCGTACGTCAGTACAAGGAGTGTAACCTAATGCAATGCGAATGCTCGCACAAGTTCTGAAGCTCACCGTGTGGCTGAACGGTCGTGGAAGATTTTCGTGTCTTGAATCGGTCTGTCTGAGACATGCAATGTTTGCAAGCGAACGGCTGTGTGGAGAGCGAGCGTCAGAATAACAACAACATCGAAAGTAGACAAACCAGTGTCCGTTGGCGAAGAACAAAGGATGTAATGGTGAACATATAGTGACCAGTTTCCGGCCTTGCAGGTCTCTACGGGAATTGCTTCGGGGTTCGGTGTTCACTTGATTAGGAAGTGCTGTCAAGATACCCCGGATTGTTAAGGCTGACGGACAAGCGAGTCGCGCCCATTGCAGCATGAAAGCTGCATTCAGACATCGGGCAAAGTCGCCTGCTGGTTATGGATGTCGCTTTTCGCAACATTGTAACCAAAGGAGCGCACGCCGAACTACGGATAGGTTGGCCGTACTGGTCAATATCCATAGAACAAGCATCCCGGACTACTACACTTGAAAGCTATCTGCCACGTGCTAGCAGCAACAGAGTATTCCTGTTTACTAGGTATCCTCTAGTGACTAGTATCAGTGTTGTGTTGCGTGAGCGAACAGCACATTTTGGTGTTTTTAGGAGGTGTTCGGTCAATAAAAACAAGCTCCTTACCAAAGGGCGTTCCTGCCTCAAATGTCCCACCTCATGAGATGCACGTATACGCAAGCCTCTTAATGTCCGCGTCGCAGGGCTGTCAGAAGTCAAGGTGAAGCAGAAGGCGTCGCTGAGATCCCCGACGCGTCTCAACCTTTCATGAGAGGCGCTAACAGTAGCCGGCCAATCACAACAACGTATCATCGCTCTCCGCGCTCAAAGCAGCCTTGCGAACCATTTTACCATTCGTAAGGCATTGTATGATCCGCTTCTTAGGTTGTGAGGCTTGGTAAACCGTACCATGATGGCCAGGAGCTACTGCGAATTAAGCGCTTTCCGTGACAATGCCTGACAGGCGTCAAGGCTCAAACTTCAAAAGATCCATAGCATGAGTATGAAGGGAGCGCTTGCTAGGCGATGTTGATTGATGACATGGCTCTTGGATAAAGAGGATGTATAAGTATAGGCTTTTTGTTGCTTTGAGAGGCACAAGCTTGATCTACTGTCCGTCATTTCAACTATCAATACTGTCGTTTCTGTTCACTGTCGGCTGGCCCGTCGTACTTTAATCTTCGTCTCATATTGCACTTCACTTACGACTGTACGGTCAAAACATCGCATCAAATCAATATGAAGCACCAAATCCTTGCGGTCATGCTTGCGGGCGCAGTAGCCGCCAACCCCATTGCCATCTTGAGAAAGCGCGAGGTTCCTCAAGAGCACGCCCACAGGAACGTTGTACTTGCGGTCAACACCTTGCTGGCTCAGAACAATCCAGACAACATCCAAGATGCAGTCTTCGGTCTGCTCGGCGCGGCCGCAGCAAAGAATGGTGCTGGCAATATCGCCGACGCGGACTGCCTCCAACAAGCCACCGCAGATCAAGCTTTCACCAACGCAAAAGCCGCTGGAGATGTCGACGGGATGGCATCTGCACTTATCTTCCGAGCCCTTGAGCGCAACACAGGCAAAGTGGGACTTGCGTCTGTGCCCTGCCAATCTATCCAGGCAGTCAACCCTGAAATCGCTGCGCTCCAGCAACACCAAGATCCTGCTGGTGACGGAGCACAGGCGTTGAATAAGCAGATTGCGGAAGAACTGGCGAGGCAGATTGCAGCTGTGGGTGGCGATCCAACACTTGCTAACGAGGCAAGCACTTTTGCGCCTGGGCAAGTGGGCGATCCGACGGCGAAGGGGAATACGTGTGATGACGATACAGATGACAAGGGATGTATCAATACTTTGGCCCTCAGGGTGGATGACCTGACTGCGGCTGAGATTACGGCGGCCGTCCAAAGCATGGGAGCAAATGCTAGTGGGCAGCAAAATCGCGGCAATAGTACCCAAACGGCTCTCGGCGGGTGCGGTGGTGTATAGGGAAGTTCGTGGTAGTGTTGAGAGTCAATGCGCAGCTTGAGGATGGCCTAGCCACTGCTTTTTCGAAGTCTCGTGTTACAGTACAAATGTCGCATAGGCAAGAAAGCTGTCATCTACCTATTAAGTCAAAAGCGCACAAGCGTGATCCTCGATATCCATATCCATGTTCCTATGCGAACCATTGGTTTGCCGATGTTTAAATAACGGTGATTTGCATGTCGCATTGACGCCCTTGCGTCGTGGGCCAAGAGATTACTGGTAGCTGTCGGGGTCCAGAGAAGTTTAGGTGTAACTACTATCGTTCTGTATTCTGAACAAGATGTGGCCAAGCTTGCTGCGCTCCCCAGATCCGAAGGAACTGGGAATTGCGCTCTTGGTATTCGGCTGTTGCTGAAAGAACAGAGACAAGCTCAAATAATGGTGAGGGAGTAGTGTACCAGCCGGAGCCTCGATTTGCTGGATGTGTGCTGCATTAACTAAGTGTAGTACCCGAGATCGATACCGCCTACGATGCTGTGCAAGGAGTCTGGAGGCCTATGCTAAGATGGTGCAGGAGCCCAGCAGAATGACTAGCATTAGCTTGTGTGTATACCAAGGGGCAGAAGCATGGGAGTACGTCGCCCTCTCCGCGGCGCTCAATGGCCAGTATTGATAGCTCATGCGGTGGTACTTTGCTCTGTTTAGCAAGGCAGGCATCGTGATAGGTGGTACATTTTTGAGCGGCCCAATGAGAGACATTGTTGACTGTTTGTGCTGAGGGTGTCGAGATGTGTCACGGGTGCTGTCAGAGCTCACTCTGTCTTAGTGAGGAGGTTAAAAGTAGAAGTGGTCATCTTTCGGACGCTATTGAAGGCGTGGAGACTGAGCTAAAAGGGACGAAGATCGTCATGTATGGACCTCGTGCTGTATCACTTTCGAGATGTAGCCCACTGCGCTAAGACTGTGTGGGGTTCAGAAGAATGAGAGATTGACCCAATCAAGGAGCGAGGTGGAGCCGTTGTGTTGCCCACGGCCAGATTGGGCGCAATACCTGCGGTCCGGAAAAACGAATTATGGCTGGTGTGTGTGATGAGATGCATTTGCAGCCGAGGGCGGGATGCTAGCAAGCGCGTTGCCGCAGCCAAAGCCTCTAGCGGTGCGTGGCAGGGTCCCCAGAGCTCGATCGATGAGTGTGTGACGACACTGGAGGACGATGCTTCATGATCAGAGGACGAGCGGAGGGCTAGACGTCAATGTGATGGCCTCGCTCTGCTCGCCAGCGGAGTGACCGTAGCGAGGACACCGGGCGCGCTCCAGTGCGTGCAGCAGACTAGAGAAGCACGTCCCGCAGCGGAGCCGTGGTGTTGAGGGACGCAGCGAATGGCAGTGCGTGACGTGCCTGGTGGAGGAGTCGGATGCACAGCTGGCTTCACGATGTCTCCAGTGTGGGCTGGGGCTCGTTCTCGCCGTGGCCGTGCAGCCGCGCAGGCGGAGTAAACACAACAACACGGAGGATGCAGCCAGCAAATGGCGAGATCCCAGCCATCCCTTGCGCGCAGACACCGTACAGCGTACAGCGTACTGAGAGAGAGAGAGAGAGAGAGAGAGAGAGAGAGAGGGAGAGGATGGAACAGCAAGCCGTGGCTTCTTTGGAGCTTCGACGGCGTTGGCAGCGGGAGAGGAGCGCAACAGTCGACCCCCTGCATTTTCATCTGCAGTTGATATGGACCGAGCGCAGCTCCCAATCGGGCGTAGCGCAGCGAAATGCCCGCGTCGTGGACGCGTCAATTGACAACAGTGCAGCTTGGAGGCGCCCACGTAGACATGGCCAGGGCTCCCCACTGCGCAAGAATGCTGTGCACACCGCAGCCAGCGTGCATTCTGGCGATTGCGTGGCGATCAGCCAGCATGTCGGTCAAGCAAGTGCTGGCAGAGCGGCACAGCGGGCACAGCGGGCATAGCGGGCACAGCGGTGCATCACATCACAGGGCCTTTGTTTTTGGGTGCGGCGCCTGTCTGGTCTGTTGTTGGCAGATCGCGTGTTGACTAAGTTTTAGCGGCAGCAGGCGCACTAGCCGTGGGAAGGTGAGACCGCGCCCACGCCCGAGCCGCTTGTCAATCCGGTCGATACCTGTTCACTCACTGTGCCCTCCCTCACCACCATCACGACTTCACGACTCTCTTGAGGCGCGCCCGCTTCCCTGTCGCCCTGCTGCGATGCCCTGAGGCACAACTGCTCACTGCGACGCCCGTTCCTTTGCCTACTCTCACGAATCTCATTCCACCCCACGCGCACGCCCCACGTCCAGCGCTGCGTGAGCCCAGAGAGCCCACTCGTCTCGCTCCTGCCCGCGCGCCTGCCAGCGGACCGCCCGCCGCGACCAGCAACCTCCACAGATCGCCCACCACCACCACTACCACCCGCGGCCTGTCCGTCTTCTGTTCATCGCGCACGCGTCCCAGCACCGTCCTCTCCGTTCGCTCAACCTCTCTGATTTTCTCCTTGCGCGTCTGTCGCCGCTGTCTTCTGCAGCTTGCGACCTGCACCTACGCGCCGCCGCTTGAACGAGCTCCTCTGCACGCCTTCCTTGCTTGCCGTCCTGTTGCGACCAGCGCTGCGCCATCTGCCAGCCCAGCCCAGTGTGCGCAACGCCGTGCGATTCGTTCAAATCCTTCGTCAAGGGCGCACATCTCCCTAGCCACCCGTGTAACGCTTGTGCAGGCCGCACAGTCGCGTTCGCATCGCCCCGAACGCCTGCTAGCATCCGCACCTACCTACCACCAACCCACCAACCTGCATATTCGGGACTCGCTGCCGACTCCATTGGACCCGGATCCCAGTTGCGACTCGTGACTTCGCTTCAACGTCCTTGCAGATCCTGGAGATTGTTCTCTTGGAATACATCACTGCAACAACAAAAGGGGAAATTATCCCAACGTGCCATTTGCAGAAATATTGACCGACATGGAACCTGAACGCCCCCATCTGTCAATCACTCTCCCCAGAAACTTCATGTTTCATTATCGCGACGGAATGGCCCCGCAAACGCCTGAGCCTGAGCCACAGGTTGCTGAGCTTCAACCACCTCCTCCGCCAAGGCAGACACTGAGAGTACGCCGCCGACGCACTACACTGGTGCAGCACCGTATCAACTTGGATCATCCCATGCAAGAGAAGCCTATCCCCACCATTGAGGCCACTGACTTCCACTTCGAACCATCCAACGCGCTTCCTTCACCTCCATCTGCGCTAGACAATGCCTATCTCTCTCCACCAACAAGCTTCACCCGATTGGTGTCCCCACCAAAGACTCCAGCTCACCAAGTACGCACTATTGATGTTTTTGATGGCCCACAACACTGGGATGATCTTGAAGCAACCCACAGTGAAGCTTCCAGCAGACCCACATCGTCGTCTGGCTTTTCAGATTCGTCCATTTCGTCCCGAGGTAGCATGGAATCTTTGTTGTCCCGGGGCGGAAGTTGCACAAGCCCTGAGGAGGAGATGTGCGATCCTTTCTCCTTTGACAACTTGGAAATGAAGTACCAGCAGCCAAGCTCTCCATTGGCAGCGCACCAACAACTTCGTCCAGCCAAGAAGCTGAAGTTGAGGGCTACGTTTACCGAGGACATGGACCATCACCTGTGGAGGACCTACATGACATATCTAGGAGATCCCACAGTGACGCCGTTCAAAGCAGTCCCCTTGACGGTTCCTCCAAACGGAGTCTGCCACCGCGTGGCAAGGATGGCTCGTAAGACGTGGAAGGGACCGAGACCGTCTCGCCTGGCAGCTGTCCGCGAAGCAACCCAGTTTAGCCCCCGTAATGGCACCCCAGACACGATCAAAGCCATGAAGAGTGGTAGCAATACGCCCATCGCAAGACACAACAAGTCTTACTTACGATACCCAACAGAGAAACAGTGTCGGAAGCGGCTTCGAGACTTGACTAAGCAGAAGCCTAACTTGTCTGCATACTATCAGCGTCTGCTCAATCGTTCACCCTCACCTCTGCAATCCTCTCCACCGTCTGAGAAATCGGACGATTCTGCTCAGTTACAGCCACTCTCGTCGCCCTTCGTGCAAGAATCCTCGGCTTTCTCATTCTCCACCCGTGACATGAACGTCTCGCTGGCCACAAGTACAGCTGCATCGATGCAGATGGGTAACCCTCTGTCGCAGTTAGCCAACGACATCACTCCTCGACCAGAACAGAAGAGCTGGTCGAGAGCGCGATCATCAGCACACCAAAAGTCACAGTCGCTTCACGTTGGTTTGGGTCTCGGTCTGAGCAACGTGCTTGGCTCACCTTTCCAGTCCTCTTCGACAGTAGAGATGAGCGACGTCGGATCCAACTTACACAATGCCCAAACATGGCATGCGCAGACTGGCCTTCCAACACCACGACTGGGCTCACCTTTCCAGTTGCATGCTCCACGACCCAAATCTCGAGTTTTCAAACGACGAGCCCTCGCCAGCAGTTTTGAAGACAAGCCGCGAAACCGTGGCAATAGCTTCGTTGACGATATCTTCGGTGCTCCGGCAGAATCAAGCCATCGTCGTGTAAGGAGCCGAGGCTTTAGCTTGGGTGACATGATGGATGGTGCTGGTGCCCGACGGCTACCTCTCTCATCGAGTGGGCCACCCGAGTTCAACCCTTTCGCCAACCTGCGCCCTCAGCTGCCTAGCCCCGTTCACACTTCACCTGCTATCATGGCTGAGGCCCATGGACAGAATACAATCCGTCTTGGGACACCTTTTGGCGGCCGGCCAAGCAATACCTTTCCTCGGGCATCAACTTCTTACGGCTTCGAGCCCCCAGCATCGTTCGAGCAGCGGTTCGCCGCAGCACATAGCAAACCTGATCATTCGTCCCGTTTTTAGATGACTTGCCCTATACCAAACACAGCGTGTACATCGGCGTCTGGATCCGCATCACCATCGGCGTTTAGCATTGGCAGCTTTGAGCGCCATCTTTGACATGTCAGCGAGCATAGACTCGCCTGCCATTTGACCTACCATTTGCTTCACTCGAAAAGCATTTCCTATGTTTGTTTGTGTCCCCACTTACCCGATACTATCCTTCGACGACAACCTGGCTTGAATGGCATGCCTCATGGTAGATTGCACGTTCGAGTACATGGCAATGTCCCTATCTTATCTCCTTCTCTTTGTTTGATGCCCGGCACTCACGATGGATAACGACGATATGTATACATGAACAAGCTTGGTTTATCATCGATCTTCTTCCGTAATTCGGCGGCGGCGAGACTTGGGTGGTTGAGATGGCTGTTGGTGGACTGGCTGTCTCGTACTCGTCTGCTCCTTTGTACATTCAGCACACCTTGCACATACTGTGCTTATTCATCTAGCCCTCCGCATGGAGTGGCATTCTCTGCTCCAATTACTCTTTGCTCTTTCTCTTGACTGGATGGTGATTACCCTGATGTGTGTGAGATGGCGAGGGTCTCCATGATGCATCAGTGTCGAAGCTTGGATCATCCGTTCCCATCTCTGGTTGCTGTGCGGGGACTGCTCGTGTAGCTTTCAGGGTCTCTTTCTGGAGGAGGACTGGCTGGACAGCTTTGACGGCAACATGTTGGAAGGAATCTATCATATGATGAATTAGCTGGTCCACTCAATGGAGTTGAGATGAGGAGGTACTGTGCTTGAGCAGGAATGAGGACTATCAATGAAAAGCTAGAAGAGCAAAGTGTGTCCTGACGCTCGGTTGACTCCGCCCCGTGCCGTAACTGTTTCGTAACGAGGTCAGCCTGATCGTCATTGAGTCTGTGCTGGATGCCATGGGTAACGCGTGCACGTTTAATGGTAATCGATAGTCGATTGAGCCCTGAGCCGTGCCAGAACCCTCTTAAGTGCTAAGCTCAATCGAAATGTAACGTACAATAGCACAACCCTTGACAGCCAATTGAATCATAAGAAATCGGATCCTGTCTGGTGTCACCCTTGCCCAACCCTCCGTCAAACCTTCACAGCCTCCTCTCCTGCAATCGTCAGCTTCTGCATGCAGAAGAAAAATTACTGCAGCCGAGCCCACATCACGGTCACTCAGATGGAGTTTCGCACGTCCCGCATTACCACATTTCGCCGAGCCCTCAATGGTGCTCCCAAGTTCCCCAGCCATTCACATCACTTTCCAAGTCACCAGCGACCCACTTGGCAGCCGCAAGGTCCGCACCTAGGCAAGTTGGCTCTGCAAGGCGTCGCACTTGCGACGCGTCGAGCAAGTCACCTGGGAGCGCGTACGCGTGAGACGCGTCGGGCCGTGTCAGGCTGAGCTGATAATTGGGCTGGATATGGTTTGGGTTTGACTTGGCTCGGCTGTTTGCAGGAGGGGAAGGGCATGGTGCGAGGGCTTATGCGGAGCGATTGTGTGAGTATTACAGTCTGTGGAGGTAGCGCAGCGAATATTGGTGCTGCTAAGGCTGGGTTTGGTCTCGGGGACCGAGAAAGTGGTATCATGGGGCTTGGTGGTGTTGGAGACGCTGCGTGAATCTGCATTCTGGGCCGGTGAGCGACTCAGCACTATGCAGTCCAGTGCATGGCATCAAAGCACGCGACTGCGTTTCCTTTGTTAAAAATTGGAGAATCTTGCTGACCATGCAGGTCTAGGTGGGATCTTCATTGCCACTGGGGTGCCCTTTGACAACAGATATTGCGTCTGCGTCGCGTGCTGTTGCGTTCAGGCTCAAAGGTGAGGCAGAACGCGATTATGCCATGCTCACGAACCACACACGCGCGTCCTCAGACCTCTCGTCCAGAAGCCATCGATGTTGACGACACGACATGACTTACAGAGTTTACGCTTTGTTTGAGAATGAGGGGAAGTGGAGCTGGCCAGGCGAGGAATGTGGTCAATCGGGTGAATGTTCCCAGGAATGCTGGGTTGTTCCTGCCTATTGTGCGATATCGATGCGAGATCTGCCGCGTGCACACCGACACCGCACCCCATATGCACCTCGCCATCGGCTGAAAGCATCGTCCGTTTATATATTCCCGCAGCCCAGCAATATCGACGGCTGAACCTCGCTCAACGGTGACACCTCGGGGCAGGCTGCACGCAGGCTTGAATATTCCTGTTGCTTACAACTTATCGCAACCTGCGACACTTTGGCAGTCCGACGGGACATTCTCGTACCATGAGAAACTTGTCTTGCCCCAATTGACATGCATAGGTTGCTTACGATACATTCCATCGCCGTTTTCAGTGTAGCAGTTGTACAATCTTCACCGGGCACGCTCAGCGCTCGAAACCACGACGAAACCACGACGATACCACCTCACTTCAATCTCCGGAAACAGGCTTGGTCTTCACAAGAGTGATTGATAAGAGCAAGACTATAAAAAGACACGAGCTTGGCTGCCGTGCCGTTCGGTCTTTCGTAGGTCATGGAAGTCCCATCGGTTGACCCTTGGGCTTTCGATTACAACGTCTTCCTGGGTCAGAGAACTTCTCGTATGTTACGGTTACACGAAGAAGCAGGCCACCGTTGATCGAACACTTCCAAGGAACAGCTCCAATCCTTTCTCTGCGCTCCACGCAATGAAACACTGCTACTAGTCACTGAAAGGTGCCTAGCAGTAGGTGAACACCTTGTTACTGCTAGCATGTATCGTGCATAGCTTCAAGGGCGTAGTGGTGTTATTGTCCTATGTTGCTAGTAAGAGTGGTGGTGCACAAATGTTCGACTCATAGACACGAGCTTCTTCGTACGGGGTCTCGTAAGCGAGACCCTCCTGTGTGGTTCTTGAATCCCAAGCGGACGACGGTGCAAGACCGACGAGTCTTACATCGTCGTCCGAGGCTAGAAATCTCTTCATTTCTTCTACCCATCATCATACAGCAGTGTCGAGTCGACTACTTCGGCGACATAGAGACGAACTACTTCCTCATCCATTCTTACTCTGATCACCCTTGGATCAACATCGAGACACTCTGCAAGCACGGTTATTATGGTTAAGAATCGTGTGACTGTCCTCAAAGATCGGGGCCTGATAGGACCATATCTTGCGGTTTGATCTTTCTCCCTTAACAAGACACTTTTTTGGAGTCGCCCGATTGTTCAGGTTTCGGGTGAGATGCACATGTGGTATGGCAGCATTCTATAGAGGCAGCAAGAGAAGTTTTGGAGCCAGTACAGACGCCTGATGAAAAAAATCTCCATGCCAAAGAGCTTCCAACGAATCTACCTTGGCTTTCTATAATACGAGCTATTACCCAGTGATATTTGTGATTGGCCTTTAGGACACGCTTCACATTGGTCAGCCAGGCTACAAGGCAAGGATTTGCACTTCAAGTTCATAGACATTATGAGTTTGTAAGTGTGATAAACGTAGAATACCTTCCGCACAGTCGAGGAAGTAATACGCTAGAATCAACGAGCCCTATGTTTTTGTCGTAACGTTTGGATAAAGAAAGTTTGTGAACGACGTTAGAAATGACATACCGTCGACTGAATCAACTCAACAGTGTGGGCTAGACATCGCTCGAGCCCGATTCATTGTTGAAAATCGGAAAGTGGGCGTAACTCCGTAATTTCTTGAGATGAGGTGAGGCTCGATGAACCGCAATTCCGCTACTGTCCAGGACGAGGCTCGAACGGCCAATGAAGGCTCAATGCCGGCCATTCTTGGACAAGGCTGGCCTCTCCGCTTTCCATCCCTCCACATACCGCACCCGCCGTGCGGTACCGTTCCGTGTTCAGATGCCGGCCGACGTTAAGCACGCCAACAACCGAGTAGCCGCAGGAGAGGGTTGGAGCATGCAAACCATCCACGGATCAGCCTCAATCCTCGATTGCTACTTGCAATTACACGGAAGTCCTTTTGGCTGAGTGCAAGTACTGTGCACTGTACGATTGATTCTTACATAGCTTCCTGAGCTTCTTCCACGATGCCGTCGGTAGCCTTCACACTCCGCACTGCGCGCACCTTCTCTCGGAGCAGCACAAAGGTAGGCACGACCCCAAGAAGCTGTCAAGACCCCGAATTGACATTCATAGACATACCTGAACCTCGCGCGCAACTTTAGCTCATCCCTTCGTCGCAATGAGATCAACAAGGTCTTCCCGTCCGCGCAAGCTGCGATCGAGGACATGAAGTCCAACAGCACCCTGTTGTGCGGTGGTTTCGGTCTCTCCGGTGTTCCGGATACGCTTATTGACGCAGTCAAGTCAAAGTCCTCGATCACAGGCCTGACTGCTGTATCCAACAACGCTGGTGTTGTAGGCGGCGGTCTTGGCCTCTTGCTTGAGAGCAAGCAGGTCCAGAAAATGATCGCGTCCTATGTCGGCGAGAACAAGGTCCTTGAGCAGATGTATCTGACCGGCGAACTCGAGCTCGAACTCACACCTCAGGGCACCCTCGCTGAAAGGTGTCGCGCGGGCGGTGCTGGCATTCCTGCCTTCTACACGCCAGCTGCCTTTGGCACTGTTGTTCAGACTGGTGAATTGGCCCTCCGTCACAACTCCGATGGTTCAGTTGCCCAGTACTCCACACCACGCGACGTCAAGGTCTTTGCAGGAAAGAGTTATGTTATGGAGGAGTCGATCAAGGGCGACTACGCCTTCATCAAAGCCTACAAAGCCGACCGCTTGGGCAACGTACAATTCCGATTCTCTGCTCAAAACTTCAATGGCGCAATGGCACGCAACGCCAAAGTAACAATCGTCGAAGCAGAGCACATTGTCGAAGTCGGTTCCATTGAGCCCAACGCCGTCCACGTCCCTGGTATCTACGTTGATCGTGTCATTCAATCCACCGCAGAGAAGAAGATCGAGAAAACCGTCAACGCCAAGGACCCTGCTGATACTGTCAATGCCCTCGGCTCTGGCGATGCAGCAAGCAAACGTGAGCGTATCGTTCGTCGCGCCGCCAAAGAGTTCAAGAACGGCATGTACGCCAACCTAGGAATCGGTATGCCCATGCTGGCTCCCTCGTTCGTCGACGCTAGCGTAGAGGTACAACTCCAATCTGAGAACGGCATTCTTGGCCTGGGCCCCTACCCTAAGAAGGGCCTCGAGGATCCTGATCTGATCAACGCGGGCAAGGAGACAGTCACGCTACTTCCCGGCGCATCCTGCTTCGGATCCGAAGAGTCATTTGGCATGATTCGCGCAGGCAAGATCAATCTGACTATCCTCGGTGCTATGCAAGTGTCCGCGAGAGGTGATCTGGCGAACTGGATGTTGCCCGGCAAAGTAAAGGGTTTCGGAGGCGCGATGGATCTTGTCTCCAACCCAAGTATGACTAAGGTGGTAGTCACAATGGAGCACACAGACAAGAAGGGCAGGCCGAAGATCCTCAAGCAGTGCGAGTTCCCATTGACCGGCAAAGCTTGCGTGAGCAGGATCATCACAGACTTGGTAAGTCGACCCACTGCTTGTTTCCAAAAGAGACATGTGCTAACACAAACATAGTGCGTGTTCGATGTCGACTTTACAGAGGGTCTGACGCTCATCGAACTTGCAGACGGCGTTACAGTGGACGAAGTAAGATCAAAGACTGGCGCAGAGTTCAAGGAAGCCGCTGAGATCAAGCCAATGTTATGAGATGTGTTTTGTGAAGATATGCTTGTTTGTATATAGACCTGATGCATGGTTGATACCTGGTCTGAAGTTTAAAATAAAAGCATTTGAATCTCTAAACCCTTTTCATTGTGGCTTTAAACCTTCCCCCATCTTTTCCCACTTTCTATAGCCCTGTACGATCATTTTGCTGTAATAGCTCCTTTTCGCGTATATGTAATCTTCTCCTTACATGAGTAGTACACATGCACACAAGCAGATACTGTGAAGACGACTGTGGCTACAATAACCACAGCAGGCACATGAAGCCACTGGCTTTGGCGAATTCGGTATTTGGAGGCTGGCATTTTGGTGGTTGCAGGCTGATGGGGTGATTGTTATTCCTTTATCTGACGGCAGGGGTTTGAAATAGTCAGACATTGTGTTGTATGAGTGAAACGGTCTACGAGATGATAGAGTGAATAGTATATGGTGTAAGTCAGTTTAGCATATATGATGTAGCCGATGCTATGTCGTCTTCACTCCACTGATGTTCAATATTTCCATCATCCCATTTCTCAAACAAACAGTCTTGTGATAGACATTTTTCCTGCTCCAAGCGTCACCTCCCACTACTCCTGCAGCCTGATCTGCCCCTCCTCCTTCTTCAATCCAAACTTGCTCAACCTAATCCTCGGCACAGTGCCCGCAAGCACAAGAACACTGGCCACAATAACAGCCCAGTGCTGAATATGCCCTACATTCAGGTTGTATGTCGTCCAAGTCGCTGCGCAAATCGTCGCCAGGCCCAACGTCGCAATCACGTACCCGCCGATACGGTGATACTTGTAGATGCTTTTGGCCTGGTCGACACCTCCATACAGACTGGGGGTATAGTATTGTGTGAAGCCGACAATGGCCTGAATGTAGACTAGGATGTAGAACGTGAGGCCGAGGATTGCGTGAGGAGACTTGAAGTGCTCGTGGCCGGGGCCGGCTTTGTTCATCTCAATAATGATGAGGCCGGCGGTCAGGGCGGAGGTACCGCCGACATGGAAGAGGAAGTGGGCGATTGTGCCGGAGCGCTTTTGTTCTGGGGTGTGGGTCGGTTGGAGTACGAGCGCGGCTTGGATGGCAAGGAGAAAGCCGGCCGAGTTAAGGAGCTGAGAACTGGAATCAGTGACGGTCGAGCTGTGGGACTTCAGGAGCTTACGGGATGCGCGGAGAAGAAGATGAGCTTGTGCGAGAGGATAGCGCCCCAGACGATGGCAGCGAGCTGTGATGTGTTAGACTCCGGCGACTGTGATGTCGTTGCTCCAGGCAGAACTCACAATCCAAATGCCTCCTTGTGCAACAGCTGCAGTGCCTAAGAAAGATTAGCTATGTCTCTATGCCACTGAAGCTCGCGCACATACCTATCCACAGGTTGTAATACAGTGGCTGTCCATCAGGTTGACTCGCATCACCCCTCCTTCCCAAAAGCGGTTCTTCTTCGCTCTGTCCACGCGCCGCAGCTGCGTTTGGCGGTATGCCCGTAGCTGATGCCATCTTGTGTTGCTCTGGCTGAGAATATACAGGACACCTCAAAGAAAACCAAATAGAGGACTTGAAGCAGCCAGCAATGTATCTTATTGAACAGCAAGAGGGGTCACACGCGGACTTAAGCCGTCAATCGTGAATGATGTTGGATCCAACGGCAATGACGTTTGGATCCCCGGTACATTGTAGCCAATTAACGGCGAGGGGACGGTAAGCCGGCTCTTTGTAGCTCCCTCTAACGCGCTTCAAGCGCGCATCTGGCTGACAAACTTGACGCAAAGTAGAGAGTCGTGATGTCGAGCATTGTACGCAAAGGTGTATGGAGCCGCCCTTCTATGCGGTCGATGAACACGGGTGGTTTGTGAGGACTCTATGGCACTAGTATACTACGGCGTTGGCTCTACTTTCATGCATGGTTTCTAGAACTGAGCAGATGTTGTATGCTTCTTGACCAAATTCAGGTTGCATTTAGCATTGAAGAACCTGCTCCGCTCGGTTACATTCTTCGTGGTTCACTCTTAAGGTGTAGGCACTGGCGTGATCTCCATGAGGTAACGTCTTACACGTAAGCAACTGGAAGAAGAAATGGGTGCAAGCATGCATCTTAGAGGCTGCGTTGACGCTAGGCTAGCGTAACATGGATTCGCGCTTTCGCGACTTTCACGGTGAGTTCTCACATCTTGTGCGCGCAAACAATTGCTGGGCTGCATAAGAGCTCCTCACCACCCACCATGCGTCTCGGCTGCTAGCGATGGGTGTTTCCTCCTCACAACCTTTTCCCAGCTCGCAGAATCACGAGACTTCCACAAACACAGTCAACTCTGCCGCCATTCCCAGCCTCGCCGAACGAGCGACCCGCTATAGTAAGTATTAGCGTGTCGACATGCTGCATGGATGTTTTTGCGCATGAACCGGACTGGCAGCGGTCTTGCAAGAGTTCTGACTGACGCATTGAGCCTGTAGCTCCCACAATGGATGACGAGGCAGCATCGCAACAGCTCATGAGTGAAGCTCGCGCCCTTCATACCAAAAGCGATACGGGCCCCGCGATTCCCCTATCATTCGACGGAGCCTCAGAATGCAACACAGGCGCAAAGACACCTGGGTCGAGCGCCAAAAAAGCCCGGAAGTCGAAGAGGAAGCAACCTGCCGCTCCACGGCCTGATCCACGCGACACCAATCCCGCCTCGGCGAAATCAACCTTCTCGCTGAAAGGAATGGAGGCTTTCGTGGGCCCTTCACCGTCGAAGAGTCAAGCGATGTCGTCGACCATACCCGACACCCAGGTCGAAGTACCAGATACGCAGACCAAGTCGCGGACAAGCCACGCACCATCGTCAACTCCACTGAAATCGAGCCAAGCAGTCGCTACTGGGTCCTCTTCGAAGAAGAAAACCAAGAAGAACAAGCAAAGCGCACGCGCTGAGATGGATCTGGATAGCAGCCTGCAAGAGGGAACTGGAGCAATTGCTAGCACGTCGTCCTCACTCCCAAAGGCTCAAAAATTAAGGAAAAAGACACAACCTTCAAGCAGTCAGACTGAACAGGCTGCAATGGCAGTCGAGCAAGGCACTGTTCCAGCTACACAATACGAAGATGCTATTCATGAACCGGTGACCGCATCTTCCAGAACAACCCCCGTGGGGCGTAAGCAGCGCAATAAAGCCAAATCGCGCAACATGGTCAACGGCGCAGCTCCCAACCAGGAAGCAGTGATCGAGACACCTACAGCGACTCAGGACGCGACGCCGGATGTACCAAGTGGAGGTGTTCAGGAGCACGCCGACCTTGTGGAAGAAGGGGAACCACCTCTCATCCCAAGGACTTTGCTCAGCAACTTAAAAGCTGAAAGAGCACAGTCCTCACCAACGGCATCGAAACTGAAGAAACCTCGAAAGCGACGAGACCCTCCCACAGAAATTGTAGACCAGCATACTCAGGAGTCTTTGCCCGAAGTTACAACTACACCCAGTCCGGATGTGCACGAACAAACATCCTTGGCTCAAGACGATGCAAATGAGAGTGTGAAGTTGTCAGACGCCGAACACACAATAACTCCAGCACAGACACCCGGTACCAGTCACAGCGCTAAGAAGAGGAGAAGGGGCAAGAAAGACAAGCAAGATGCCCAAACGCCTTTGCAGGCCTACGATTGGGAAGCGCCAGTCCGCAACTTGGACGAGACTCCAACACAGCCCTTCAGATACGAAGACAGCGATGAGGCTGAACCGCCCGTGGAGGACGATGAAGACGGCGTCACTGAAAAGAAATCATCCGGTCCAAGCCGTAGGAAGAGGTCCACAAGTGGTAGGTCAACGCCTCGAGTCAGCGTTGGCGGCCTTCCAAGGACACCCAGCCGTCGGTACCGAAGCCGAGCAGACCCCAACCGCAACTATCAGCGGGACCGAGATGACGAAGACGAACGAACAGCGGCTGAGATGGCTCTCGAAAATTCGCACGAGTTGGGACAGCCGCCTGACAAGCGGACAGGTGGAGATTATACTGCCGACGAGAAGGAGCTGCTTCGTAGAGCTATCAGAGATTACCAAGAGCGGAATCATCTCGAAGTTGCGGACCTTGTTGAAATTATACAATGGAACAACGCACGAAGGAAAGAGATGGGCAATAATACAACGGATCAAACCGAAGCAACTTACAAAGAAGAAAGCACTGCCTTTTGGGATGATATCAAAAGTGCAGGGCTGTTGCGCCCACTCTTCAACATTCAGCGACACGTTCGTGCCCGATACCATCTATATCAACGAGGACATTGGTCGCAGGACGAGGACGACAACTTGAGAGAGCTTACTAACCTCCATCCCGGCGAGTGGAAACTCATTGCCACCAGTCTCAATCGTCTGGAGATTGATGTGTACAACCGTTGGAAGGACTATGTGCGACACGGCGAGAACCGAATCACTAAGCGGTGGAGCCCTGAAGAAGAGGAGAACTTTGTCAAGATCCTCTCTACCGTTTGCCAACGAATCGAGGATCACCTGGCTGAGATAGGAAAGCCGCCTCTCAACGACTACACGAGTTTCATCAACTGGCACGAAGTCTGTAGAGAGATGGGCGACACACGCAGTCGCTTGCAATGCCAGTCAAAATGGAAGCTGATGAGAGCTCGAGAGCCTCCGGCTGTTGTGGATGTAGAAATCAAACTGCGGAAGACGCCAGAACCTGGTCAGAACGAACAGCCAGCCAAAAAGCGGCGCAAGTCAACAAAGGGACGTAAGTCGACTGGCCCAGTCACACAAGCTCGCGCGCCAGGTCCGGAAGATATGCTCTGGGGCGACAAGTTCGATCTTACAGGTCACCTCGCGGAGCAGGCGGTTGAGAACGATTGGACATCTGACGATCAGATCGCCTGGCAGGATATCGCCGAAAAGATGGATCTAAAATGGTCTGTACCGACGCTGCAGACTGCTTACAAGCAGCTGCTGGGGCTCGTTGAAGAAGAAGAAGAGGAGTTTTTGCCAGCTCTCACGTCCATTTACGCGTACATCGTGGAAAACCATAAGCTGGAGACGGAGGACCACTACACACCTGCTCACGAACTCGACGGTGACGCAGAAGACGAGGTGCTACCAAATTCGAGCAAGAAGAGGAAGAGACAGAGTGGCGTAGGGGCGTCGACCAAGCGGACGAAGGCTACGTCAAGTACATCAAAGGCGTTCAAGTCTAAGGAGTTGATAACGGACAGTGATAACGCAGATAGCGAGCCAGAGCAGTGATGCGGCATTGTGATGTTACGAACCAGCGTGTTGCGTTGGGAGAAAGTTGAGAGAGATAGTCTTACATTGACGCCAATCAAGCATGAAGCAGCGTGACCTGCCATTATTGCATGGTCGATTTATAAACCTGTCACACACCATGGATAGTTCAGAAGTTATTGTTGATGCTTATGCTTTGGGGGTAAGAGCTTTGCCGGACATTCCTGGGGAAGTGGAACGCAAGGCCACGCGAGTCTTGTCGATCACACAAGCGGGCAATACGAGCGGGCGTGCGTGGCAGATGTGCGTAGTAAACGAGATGTGACATGAAACACTGCTCGGGTATCTACTTGATTGCGACCCCCGGATAGACTCCATCAGCACTGGCAGCAGCGCTTTACGTCTGATGAGAATGCGCAGTTGGTGAGTAGGAGACCCGACACAACCGAAGCTGGACAGGTGATCGGACAGATTGTGAAGTACCTACTGGGGCGGTGGGGGCCTGTATTCGCACACCTCGACGAGATTCGTGATTTGATGACGCCTCATCTCCTCGACTCATGGGCACGACTGTCCGCTAGGGTGGGTGCAATGAAGATCAAACTGGAGGAAACGCGTCTTGCTGCTGTTTCTCGAACGCAGAGCAGCAGGCACAATCAAGACGAAACGCACGTTTGGACAGACGATCAACCTGGACTGGACGTGACTGTGTCTCGTCCAGCCTGCGGTACCCCTGACGCCAGCAGGAGGAGCGACAGGGGTCTGCCCCGGAAGGGCAGGCGCGCTGACGTGGTTGCCAAGACCCCTCTGCAAATGTCCCGGAGGCGTTTGCTAGCTCAACGCGAGCGCCACAGGTCAAAATGCGATGTCCGGTACGCAGGGCCCGAACACGAGAGAAGGGCCTCTGTCAGCATATGCCAGACAAGAAAGGCAGTTTCTGCCACGGAGAGCGACACGGGTCCTCACGAGACAGGACGGCATTGAGCGGAATTGCTTGGCTCCGTCCACTGCATGGTGTCAGTGCTACATGCCAGAGCAGTGAGGGGCAGCGTCCGCTCTGGCCCTTGTTGCGACGTTGGAGCGACTGGTTAGAGCGACTGGTTAGGGGACCACTGCGCGCTCGCTACCGGCCTGTCGAATCTGTCTCGCGCTGTCTGCTGTCAGAAGAGCAGCGCGGCTGGGAGAGGGGACTTGTTTCCTGCGCCATCAATGCGCCGCCGCCGCTACCTCTCACGCTCGCACTCGCGCTTCTTTCGCTGCGGCACCATGCATTCCCTGTCGGCACTGGATCCAGCGCGGCACAGGATTCGCCAGCATTTCCCAGGATTCGCTCGACGCGGCGGCGAGCCTAGGAGTCGCTACTGAAGGGAGGTCAAGCTAAGCTCCTGCCTTCTTGGCACTCGGGGGCCCTGCACCTGCCTCGTCGCAAGCCTGCATATTCCTGAGAAATGTCTCCACCGGGATCAAGTTCCCAGGAAGACAAAACCCATATCTGGCGCCATCTTCCTGCGCCGTCTTTCTTGCCGTCTCCTGCTGCTTGCTGTCATTTATTTTGCTTTGCTTCTTCCAGACACCCATTCATAGTTAACCGCCCTCGCGCCCACCTCGCTCAGCACCACTGTACCTTAGTACCCGCTGCAAGTGACTCGTGACGGCGATGCACACAGCTTGACCCTGCGATACGACACGACACGATACGATACGCCGCTCCTTTCTGCTCTTGCGACACATCAACTATTCCACGCTCCTTCTCGTCACCACACAATGCCTCCCCGCGACGCCAACTGGATTGATGTGCGTACCCGTCCCACCTGTGCCCCGTCCTCCCGCCCGTATCACTGCGACTAACTCTGTTACCCCAGGGCCTGCGTGGCGTTGCCTCCTTCATGGTCGTGTGCGGCCACCTGTGCACCGCTCTCGTCCCATGGCTGCACTCGCCCGCCCCCGATGCAAAGACGGCGCCGCATCTGTTCCAGCTCCCCTTCTTCCGCCTCGCTGTCGGCGGCCGCAGCGCTGTCGCCATCTTCTTCCTCGTCACGGGCTACGTCAACTCAATTGGGCCCATTGGCAAGTCGCGCGCCGGCAACCACGATGCCGCCTTCACGGGCATTGCGCGCTCTGCCCTTGCGCGCTCCGGCCGCCTGATTCTCCCCACCATGGCCGCAACCTTCGTCACCTGGTTCATGGCCAACACCAACGCATACCACATGACCAAGCATGTCGACTCGACGTGGATTCGCCAGGGCTGGCACAGGCAGGAGCCGACGCTGTGGGCCGCCTTTACCTCGCTGGTCAAGGTTGAGACGGAAACGTGGACGATAGGCTGGAACGAGTACGACGGCACACAGTGGACGCTGCACCTCTTCTTGGAGGGCAGCATGCTGGTTTACACAACCATGTTTGCGACCGTCATGGTCAAGCCGAAAGCGCGCTTACTGATCTACGCCGTCTTGTACCTTTACTTCTGGCAGATGGGCGAGGGTGAGCAGAACAACGCCAAGCTGAGATGAAGCAGCACAGCTAACACAAGCAGGACTCGCAATTGGCGCTCTCAAGGGCTTGAACATCGTCACAGGCATGTTCGTCGCAGAACTGCACAACCACTACAAGGACTCCGCGACATCAGTCCTCCCCGCGCCCATCCCCGCCATCATGATCATCGTGGGCATGTTCATCGCCGGCTACCCACAAGACAGCCCGCAGAACGCACGCTGGTCGCACATGATGCAGCAGATTATGCACAGCATTACGTGCGACAAGTCGGACGTCCGCCGCTACTGGGATCACCTCGGCGCATCCATCGTCCTCCTTGGTATCTTCTTCTCTTCCAGGGCGCGCAGGGTCCTCACATCGCCCATTTTCAACTTCCTCGGTCGAGTCAGTTTCCCCGTTTACCTGCTGCACAACACCTTCATCAAGTCGGTTCTCACATGGATGATCTACCTCCCCTCCGCCATGAACCCGCCACGCAACGAGAAGGGCGAGCAGCTAGACCTCCAGCGTGGATCGACGACCCACATCTTCATCGCAGTTGCTGTCTTCTTCTACGTCCTCTACCGAACCGCGGCGTTGTGGATAAAACACGTAGATCCAATATGCGCAAACATCACAAACGCGGCTGTCAAGTGGGCCTACGGCGAGCCCCAACCACGAGAGTCTCGGCCAATTCTTTCCAACGGGAGCGCATCTCCCAAGCAAACGTCTGTGTTGCCGTCATGAGACCACCATGACGAGCTGATCAGCGTCGAACCGTTTTCATTCTTGTCCATCATCAGCGGAGCGAGTCTTCTGCGCCTTTACTACCGTCTATCACATTTAGTATCACCATTTCCTACATCTATTCCGTATTGTGTCACGACACCGCCAAATGAGCCGCGAGCGAGCGCGAGCGAGAGCGAACAAGCGAGTATTTCCTATATCTACCACACTCAAAATTTGGAGTTGAAGAGCATCTGGATCAGCAATTGATTGGACCTACTTGCATACACACAGCGCTGCGCCGCTGGATACCTCGTTGTTTGTCGAGTGGAAGCGCTGGGAAGAACTACGGGTAGATGTAAGATACAAGATGTCGCCTGATGAGGAGGTTACCAGAGGAACCGTAGATGATTGAACCATACAACACATCACTTTACTGCTCCTTTGTTCTGAACACTGTGACGTTTCCAGTTTCTATAATTATCCACCCCGCTACATACACGACGAGCCTGCCTCGTTTTCCGAACATGTTCGCCAAGACACACCGGCCCGCTAGATATCTGACCAGCTAGTGCATCCAATAGTCAACACGAGCTGCATCCACTTGAGCATCGCACGCGGAACCCAACATCCCGATAGCCGAAGGTTGGTGTGAGATTGGAACGAAGAGAGGGTGGCACGCCGTAGTGGTTACTGTTTCCTAGTTGAGGTTAGAGTAGGTTCTCTTTCTCTCTAGAAGATAAGGAGGTAGTCCGAGTGTGGTGAGTAGGCTCTTGTTGGGTGATGGTATGGTACTACTCATTCACAAAAGGGGCTGCGAGTGGACTTTTTCTTTTTTGAAATGCTAGAATTAGGAGGTGTTCAAAGTGAGTTTGACACAGTCTTGTTGTGTGGTAGGTTGTATGGAGAATACAGTGACGGTACTCTTTTGTGGTCGAGAGGCTGCATGTGAATACTCTGTTTAGAAGTCTGCAGTGAATTGGAGGTGCTCAGGGTAGGTCTTACAGATTCTTGTCATGTCATACGTATGTTGAGGACTACGAGTTGTGTTCCTACTCGTGTGTGTAGGAAGCGGTAGGTTTACTCTACCTAGAAAAGTGCTACACAATGGGTGATCTTCAGAGGAGGTACAACGAACTCTTTTCGTGTGATAGGTATGATAAAGACTACAATGACAGTACGCTCATGTACAAAAGAAGCTAAAAGTAGGTGTTCTATGTAGAAAGTTCGGAGGCCCTCAGAGCGCAAACAATCAAGTCTTACTGTTCTATAGGCGTTTTGAGGACTACAGAAATCAGAAGTCGAAATTAGAATTACAAGAGGCACTCATCATCTTATCCCATGGACAAACGTGTTCGCGTACGGAAACGAATGAGAGTGCTCATCTATAACCATACTATCGCAGAAGAGTCCTTCTTTAGCTTCTCATGCTGATTCTCTAAATGTCTCATCCATGTCTTTGCTGGTATTGAGATCACCATCCAGTGTATCAAGGCTGAAAACATCGATGAGTTGTTAAGTCGAAGTCGAGCCCTCCACCCTCGATTTAGTTAACGGCTGGCAGTGGAGTGCTGCTCAATACCTCTTGTTCAAGCTAACATCCTTAGATGTCACCTTTCCCAATTGTACAATCTCGCCCGCGATCCTGTCCTTCGACAAGTACCTCATCTCTATAACAGCTGCGTCTTTAGTACAGCTACAACAAGGCCGACCATGCAGCTGGCAAGACTGGTATGCTTTGAAGCCCTCAACTAGAATGCAACTAGAGCTTAACAAAGCCATGGTTTTCGTGCTTCGTACAGCGGATCCATCACCCATCTTTTTCTTGTCAGACAGGACATCTACGTTAGCAAATTCGCAACCTTCCTAGCATGGACAATGTCGACCTTTCTCTTACGGCCTCTAATGGGTATATTTAAGTGCTCCAGGAGCTTTAGTTTAGCAGTCTGGGTATAGTAACAATAGATGGTCTGTAGAACGTAGGGGCAGCCCCTCAAATAAGGCATCCAGAATTACGAATAAATTGGCGGTGCATACAAATGCAATTGAAGCATCGCTATGGATTAGATGCTCTCGAATTGCTATAGGAAGGGTTCGTTCACGTGCGTGTTGTGATAACTCACTGTTTGCTCAAGGCTATTAAAAGACTCGTAGGTGAACAAATTTGTTTGCCTACATGAGAGAAGGATTGCCTGATAGACACCGGCGACGTTCTAGAACCTATTCTCGCTACCAAATTGGCTTGTTGGTGTCTCACGAGAGCCCTTACGACTGGGCAGAGTAGGTGAAAGCGCAGAAATTACAAGTCACTAGAGCTTAAACGCGCAAACAACAACAGTGCAACGACATAATCCATTCAGACTGACGTAATCAACCCCGTTTGACTCTTTTCCGCTTTTTTGTTAGCTATCAATGTCTGTCTAGATTTGAAAGTAGCTTGTCGTTCGCCGCTCCTCAACACCACTCTTCCACGATACCCACCAACCTGTCGACAATAGAACGTAGTTCAGAATGACTGCCTATATTCCGACTAATAACCCGCAATCAGTTGACACTGCTAAAGCTCTTCAAGCTCAGATCAAGGACTATCTAAGTCATGGGCCACCGCCGCCCAACTATTACACTGCACGCACTGCTGCAGGAAATCATATGGTCTACGCTAATCTTGGTTTCAGCGGTAATACAACCATCTCAAGCGGCGGGTCTGAAATTCATCCCTGCTCTGATGCTGGTATGAAGACCGATCCAATTCCAACATTTTCGCCAGAGTTCACTTTCAGCCGTCGGACAAGCACAGGATTTTTCGATCCACCTATGCAATACGCAACACCACAGGTCCTTTGGTGTCACCATCTAGATGGCTGGGAATCTGCACTAGCAGCAGCGATGACGGAGAAAGGCACGACGACTACAACAGACCAGGTCAAAGCCAAACACGAGGAACTGGTCGAGCACCCTGAGAACAACAAAGAGCAAACTCACGTTCTCTACCATCCCGCAGATCGAGATACAGCAATCTTCAAGGGCGAGTCAGGTGCATCTCTGGTTGCGAGGTTGTATGTCCCTGAAAGGGCCTTCGGTCTCATCATCGTGTGTCCCTTGTACGCGCCGATGGTATTGGCTGGGAGCGCATCTACGACACAATCAACCGACCGCCCATTTACGCGAGGTGGTCCACTGGCGAGCAAGCTAATCGTGAGCCACTGGTTCTGATGTGTTTGCCCAAGCCCGAGACCCTCAAGGGTAGAGAGTCCTACTACAAGGATGTCGAATGGTTCACAATGAAACCTAGACCCAACTCGTCGTTTGAGACTATCTGGAGGAACATGTGGAAGCCGTAAGTCAATGTCCTTTTGAGAGTTTCGTAAATATTGACTGAGAACTCCAGTTATGGCCCGGAAGAAATTGTAGCACTGACTAAGTCGTTCAAATTTCCGTTCACAGGATGCAAGTTCTTCTCGTGGGCCCTAGTTGTAGTTCACCGTAGGATTGCTGTTGGTGAAGAGATCTCTGACACTGACATTGGCTCTTGGATTCAGCAATACGGTAGTTACCTTGCTGCATGTGGTATACCCTACGAACCGGAGGGTCGTAAATTCACGTTCGACGCGAAGAAGCCCTATTCCGGTCGCCAGATCACCTACCATGAGCTCACAGGTTGGATTCTGAATCCAAGGTTCGGCAATGGCCTTCACTTCCAGTTCGCGCAGCGTTTCGATGATGCGTTGGATGCACTGATCAACTACAATCTCGACTGTACCGATGCAAAGTGGTCAGCTTTTCGGGAGAAGATGCAAGCTGCCCGGAAAGTTCCATGGTAGATGTAACTCAGAGCTACTAGGGGGGGAAGAGGTCAGAGTTGATGGAAAGGTGCGGTTTTTCTTTTTGCTTCCAACTCAAGGCGAAGCCAACCGGTGGCTGAGTCTTCCATATCACTGTTTTCTATTTCGAATGGTCCATCTTCTTCCTACAGGTGTTTGGGCAACAAAATTCCTGGCAGTATCATAGCTAGTAGGTATTCTACATACCCCGGACAGCATGTCAGGAAATATCAAGTTAATTAGAGAATCGCCGCGCATTACAAGATGAGTACATCCCAGCTCGAGTGGATGGGTATTCCTTAATTAGATGACGGTACTATCCATTTGCAAAGATTGTTGTTGGTATGCACTTTGTGTGAAGAGCTAGGAGGCCCTCAGAGCAGAGTCGTACAGTACTTTTCAAAACTCAAACGCGTTGAAGACTATAGAGTACATCCGGTATTTGTAATGAGTACAATGAGCTTCAAATGATAATGTTCTTTATGGGCAGAAGTATTTGTCAACAGGTAACTCTGTAGATAAACTTGGAGGCACTCAGGACCGACTTGTATAGGTTTTGTTAGATCTTAAGCACATCAAAGACTACAGATAATACAAAACAGATATAGCATGTAAAATCATTACCATTAGAACTATAAACAGCGAGTGACTAAACAGAGAGCCAATAGGGTATCAAAAAAAAGCCAATCCAAAACGCACCATCCTGATTCAACAAAGTACTTCCAAGCAATGTCGTCGATCGTCAATCTCATTCCCTATAGTGTTCTTTCCAATCGGTAAGTTGAATATGTTCACGTTTACATGTTCTCAATGACCCTCGAATTGATGGCGCTCTGGAAGCCTTGGTTGCTGGATCCGTACTCCTGCTCCGCGCTGCTCTGGATTCCCATGCTGTTCCCAGCATTGTAGTTACTGGGACCCTCGCCGTTGGCATCAGCTTGCGCGAGCGCGCTCTGCACCGTTTGGTTCGTTGCAGGGAGGAAAATGACTTTGCTGTTTGCTGTCTTGGCCATAGCCTGCATCGCCTCAAGATATCTGATCTGCATAGCCGGCGCACTGGACAATATGTCGGCCGCTTGACGCATGAGCTGAAGGGTTTATTGGTCAGTATCGTTGTTGTATTGTTGTTGTTGTTGTTGAGGGGGGTGGACTTACTTTGGCTGACTCGACTTCGGCGCGGGCGGCGATGACCTTGGCTTCTCCGGTCCTCTTGGCCTGGGCAGCCATGGACAGCGAGTCTTGCAGATCCTGATTGAAAATAAGATCCTTAATAAGCATGGACTCGACTTCGACACCCCAGCCGGCAGAGGTCTCCTCGATAATCTCACGGATCGACTGTGCGATTTCCTCGCGGCGCTCGATGACATCCTGGAGCACACGCGCGCCGACGACATGGCGGAGTGTTGTCTGAGTTCGCTCAACGAGCGCTTGACGGATGTTGCTGATGCTGAAGGCGGCCTTGTGAGGAGATGTGATGCGGTAGTAGATAACCGAGGTGAGCTGTAGGGAAACATTGTCCTTGGTCATGCACACCTGCTTGGGAACTTCGACGATCTGGATCTTGACATCAACCTGGAGGAGCTTCTCTGAGAGAGGGTTGATGTAGACAAGTCCAGGATCGACAGCGCGGGCGAAACGGCCGAACTTGGTAACCAGACCAACATTTCCTTGGTTTACAGGCTGGTAAGGATTGGGACAGCAGATACAGCAAGGGACTGCTCCAAGTGTACCAACGATACCGCCAAAAGCATTAACCTGAGGTGGTGTGAGCGATATCACCAAGACAACAGTCACGTGTCTGACTTACCATTCCACCGTACCAGCCGTGGTTGTCGGCATCAGCATCATCTGGCTCGATAACCCTCGCATAGCTAGGCTGAAGGTCCTCACGTCGAGGAGGTTGGACCTTTACAATAGGCTCGGTGGGGTCGCGATGTGCGCCGGCACCGTTGGTGCCGTTGATGGGCATTGGGGCTTTGCCGTTGTCTTCCATCGTTGCAGCGTTGGTAGAGATACTTTGTCTGTCTAAGATGGGATGCGATGAAGATGTTGTAGATTCGGCAATCGTGTGTGAATCGTGCATTTGTAATGCTGTGGTGATGGAGGCAAGTCGCTGTCTTTATACAACTGACACTTCGAGTGCTGTTCATCGAGCGGGGAAGCTAGTGCAACATGTGGACCCCTGCACCTGCATTCTGCCACGCGCTAAAAAGTGCTTGGCTGCCGTCTTGGGGCTGTGCTTGAAGAAAGGTGCTATGGAGATTTATTGGTGCAATGATAGAGATTGCGCCCTGCTTGTCTTTGGTCGGCTTTGTCGCCAGGCTGTACAGTGTCGTCGCGCGAGTTACATGCCATTTCCAGCGACCCCACAGCTGCTTTCGTCGCCTTTGGAGAACGCCTGAAACCCACGATGCTCCATGGCTACAACACCGATCACACGTCCGAGCGCCACGTGAGATCCGCACAGCGACCTCAAGGCCACCCATCCGCAGTCCCAAGCAGCCCACAAGTCGGTTAGCACGGGTGCCGCAATGCGCCCAAGCCAAAATTGCTCTGCACCGGTGTACTGGTGACGTATTTAACTTTTGCGATAGCCAGTGAGGCAGATTCAATACAATTGTTTTCTCCATACGCATCCCGTCTAGCAATCGGTCACAGCTATCCCCGACGTCAGTATGGCATTAGTTTGCGCTTTCGGCACACCGAGTACATCACGCGCTGCAGTAGCGCCACGGCTTTAGCACACCCTGGACTCGTTTGACTCGGCTCAGCCTTACCGGTGGCGTAGCGCAGAAGCTTGGAAGCGTCAAAGAAGGTTGTGAGGCTCATGTCCGTTTGCAGGTCACCAGGCAGTGAGTGTTTCTCGGTGTAGAAGCGGTAAGTGTTGAGCAGAGTGGGAATAACGGCGCAGTCGAACGGATGATCTTCCGAGCTCGTCGGTCGGCGCGCCTAACCATCTAATAAGAGGCTGTACAACCGCGTTGTTCAGGGTCTGGGCCTATTATTCCCATGGATGTCCTCGTAATACGCTCAACCTTCACGCTCCTTGAAATCTGCCTGAGGTTCGCCACGTGCATATGTCGGATGCATCTCCAAGCCGTCAAGAATCGCACTCTTCGTATTGGTCTTAACCGGTGAGCTTTCAAATCGCTCACATGGGCGTCACTTCGTACTGTGGTTGCACTGCCCCTTTGAGGCCTTTTCTCACGGCACAGATTGGAAGCCTCACCAGACTGTTCAATCTGGTCATACGGGCCAAGCTCCGCATGAAAACAAACCGTTACTTGTGGTGGCTCAAACGAGGCACTACTGGGTCTAGCCTACGACGGTAGCTATTCATGCTGCACATTTGCGCGCCTGAGACTGCGGTGCGGCGTAGATGTGTTTGCGGGTAATATCATGGTGTCGGGAATTATTCTGTAGGCTATGGCATTACTTTATTCTCCCACATCGCAGAGAGAAGCGAATTCTGACACTGCTCCGGTTTCTAGGAGGTGTTCAAAGCTTTTCTGCTTGATTACTAACAAGTCGAAGATTGACAGGAGGTTATCTTGTATAACAGCTAAACCCAGACAACCTGAGGTGTGCAAAATCTCTCGGTTAGGTTAAACAGAGGAAGTGATAGTAGATAACAGTAGACAACAATGTTGAAGAAAAGCCTCTGCGAGGCAAGGAATCGCTGACCACTTTCTGCCTTCTTGACTGACCATACGGTGTTCACTGGAGGTGTTCAAGTAGTTCTAGGATGCTGGCCTAATGTCCAAGGTATACAGATTTCCTTACAACCGCTTAAACTTTATATCAATCGAGTACTATCTTCTCTCCTCCAAAGATGACTCCATATCAATTGAGCCAATATCTAAGGGCACCGAACGCCAAGGTGCAAACAAGAATGCGCATGTTGTCGAGTGACGGGCCACTTCTTGTACCGTAAAGTTGGTAGACCTTGATAAGAAGACAAAGTTCCTTCAGCCCGATTCAAAACACTCCCAGGGCCGTGTCTCAACGATATATCGACCGAAACCGCTAAAGACAAGACAATCCGGAGAGAAATCTCGTATGTTAGAGTACAGTACAGCCCAGCGTAAAGAACTGACAACTTCGCGCTTTTTATAGAGCTTGGATAGAAACGCTCAAGACTTGATATCACTTTCAATATCTGAGTAGTAGGTCCACGACGAAACTTTCCCAACGAAGGTGTATCGATCAAGCCGCAAGATGGGGGCGAAACGTGGACCACAAGCCGAGAGCACGAAGACGAGAAACATCGGACTGAGAAGGCCGATCTGTAGACCACGAACATAACAATTAGACCTGACAGCGACAAAGGAGAAGCGTCAAACAGAAACCATCCATATAAGAGACCATGACGAAACCCAATACGTCCTCATATGCAACGCAACACTAATCTTCCCGCAACCTACACACGATCAGTCCCCACGTTCCACAATACCCAAGACTCCCACTCACCATTTATCAAACCGCACCGCATACTCCCCCTTCTCCGCCTTATTCTGACGCGCTCTCCGCACCGTACCCATACACGCTCCCCACGTGAGCACCACCGCGACGTTGCAGCCAATGAAGAGCGCCGAGTTCTTCGGTGCGCGCTTGAGGAGATTGTCAACCATTGCGATGTTTAGTGTATAGGATTCGAGAATAGAGATGATGAGTGCGAGGCAGTAGGGGACGCGTTTAGTTCGATGATAGGATAGCAAAGGAGGCGTGAATGTCGAGGTGCAGTTGGCGCTAGCACCAATGCAGGGTCGCTGAGGTCATTGTATTACCGCGGAGGCATTCGAGAGGCACGGGTGAGTGTGGACATTTTGATCACAGAGACGAAGCTTTGACTGCTACTTTCATTGAATTCATCAAGTGTCAAGGTTCAGGATGCATGGTGTTGCTGCTTACTGAACAATCCATGGCGCCTATCATTATCTCCTTGTGTAGCAATCGAAGCCATGCATTCTCACTGAATTCGAGTAATGCTCCATTAAGCAAAGGCATCTTATGGTCTTTTACAGACCTAAGGTGAACAGCAATGTAGCAGACCTGTCTTGTATGCTCTCTTACCTGTGAACACCGTGTGCTTGCCCTTCTCACTTTTCCAGAACGAAAGGACTGTTATCAAAATCGTACAAGTTCGAACACAGCTAAGACGTGATAAATACTATGCGCTTCTCATTCCACTATCAACACATTTGCAAGCCAATAAGCAAGCCCAACTACCTAGATCCAGAGTGTTCACCAAACCAAATAAACAACGTTCCGCCGCTATCTGACGCCATGCTCTACGTGCCTCTCAAAGGATGACACGGAATCAGTCCCAAAACCCAGCGATTGTAAATCCAACAAATGTGTGCCTGCGCAAGTTTTGTCTAAAGGGCGCCTTGTTTTAACTCCAGTGCCATGTGATAACAACGATCGAAGAAAATGAACAATGAGTGCTATGTACAGTGATCGAGTGGTTTTGATGATTTACCAGGTTTCCTGCGTTGTGTTAATGACTGAACTCGGTCCTTCTAATATGAGAGTCACTTACGGCAATGTACTGGCCATCGTTCTTCTTGTTGGCCCAGAACTCATGAGCCTCTTCCTTGCTGAGGTTGCCCTTCTGCATGGTGATATCGATAAGAGCCTCTTCGACACCCTCTCCCATGCCCTTGCTGCTGCCGCATACAAAAATGCGACCATCCAGTGCGTTGATGACAAACCAGACAATGTCAGCCTGCATGCGAACCTCATCTTGCACGTACTTGGCCTCAGTCTGGCCGCTAGCGCGAGTTTTGCGGCTTTGAACAACCTTCTTAATCTCGCGCTCGTGGTCGCCTAGCTCGCCAGAGTAGAGCTCATCCAGCATGGAGTCACGAACGCCCTGAATGAGCCAGATCTTGTTGGCACAGTTGGCGTTCTTCAACCTGTTCAGGATGAAGCCTCGGAAGGGAGCCATACCAACACCAGCACCGATGAGAACCATAGGACCTTCACCACCAAACTGCTTGGAGAGAGGATTGGCCATGAGACCGCGGAACATAGGGACACGAAGATCGAGGATGCTGCGTGGATCAATGCCCTCATTCTCAGCAGTAATGAACTGGTGGGCAAGACGCTCCATGAACCCACTGCCAACGCCGGTTCGTGTAGCGCCTTCGGCGTGCCAGTCGGGTGTCTCGTGAATGGTCACAGCCATCTCGATAAGGCGACGCGTGCCGGGCAGGCCAGGACGAGCGGAGGAGATGTGAGGGTCGTTGGAGAGCGAGTAGAATCGGGGCATAAGCTGTGTGAGAACAGAGAGAAGGTTTGGTAGAGGCGGCTTCGAGGATGGGAAGGCGCTGAGGATTTGAGGGATGGTAAGGTGGGAGGTGGTGCGGAGGTCGCAGAAAGCCGCTTGGCCTTGGGCCGAGCAGAGGTACTCAAGGATCTTCTTCTCATTCGGTGCCTCAGCGTACTCAGCCATGATGCGGAGGAGGTTCTTGGTTGGCGGGCTGGACTGGATGTCCGCGCACCATGTGAGCAGCTCACGACGCGTAGTGATCAGCTCGCGTGCCTGGTCATCTCCCCAGATTGTTGGCCATCGTCCAGTCTTGGTCTTGAGTGTAACTGGCTTATCGCGGACAAACTTGGGTACACCAAGGAAATCGAAGATCTCGTCGACCATCTCCTGTGCATTGGGTGGGCAGATACCAATGGCACCACCGACCTTGAAATCCACACCGCCCTCGTCAGGGTAGTCCGTCACATCAATGTCGAAGTGGATGGTCCTCTTCTCAGCGCCCGGCTTGGTCAACTCGCGGGCGTGGTACAAGGGCGCAGAATAGACATCGTAGGGTGGGTGTGGCTGAACGTATTTGGGCGGCGTCTTGTGAACTTCAGACACGTGCTTGATCTCCTTGGACGGCAGGGGCTCGAAAGACATGTTGACCGGCGGCAGCGGTGTCGTGTCGGTCAGCTCGCTGTCCAGCGCAAGCGGGCCAATCTTCAGATTGAGGCTCCTGAAGGCGGCATTGTCAGGGATGACGACGGGTGCGAATGACGATGACGTGGTGTCCGGCTGCAAGGTCTTGAGCAGACAGCAACCTCCACCACAGCACTGGCTGATGAGCTTGGTAGCAGTCTCGCCGTCGCCGAGTATCCGTCTGATGTCGGTTGGGCTGTCTGAGATGAGCGTAGTGGAGGCGCGTCGGGGGCGTGTCTGGCCATTGAAGTTGACGGCGGCGGTAGGAAGGTCCTGCAGCTTGTCGACGATCTCCTCAACGGCCTGGTCAGGCTCGGTGTTGGGCGTCATGGGCGCCTCAGAGTCGTCGCTGCTGTTCTGGCTCCATAGTATTGACTCACCCGACGACTTGGGCGATGTGTGCTCGGGCTGGGAGGGCGAACGCGTCGGCTTGAGGGCAAGCTGAGGAACTTCGCGCGGCTCGGACGGAATTGGGTCGTTGGGGTGCGAGGTCGCAGTGGTGGGGATCTGGTGCTCCATCCTGGCGGTTGAGGATGCCATGGGGCGATGTGGTGGTGGAAGGAAGAAGGCGGACGGGTGTAGCAAGGACGCGACAAAGGGGCCTACTGAGCGTCGTCATGGTTAGCACGGCCTTACTCAGAAACTCGGTGCGATCACCAAGCCATTGTTACTGCATCGCTGCAGCCAGCGCGCAGTGTGCCGCTTTGCTATGGTAAGCCCTCTCGGTGCGCGGGGTTGTGCGTTCGCGGCTTATCTGATCGAGGGCCAAAAATTATCAGATCGTGGGATAAGAGCGTACCTGGTCGGTGTGGCTGCAGCACGCGCAGTGGCAAACGAACGCGAGAGAGTGACAGCCGCCTTGTCGTCTGCAATGCTGTGAGGGTCGACACGGTGAATGGCGGTTCGAATAGCAAAGAGCAGTACTGTAGGTTGCAGGCGAGTCGAGATGGATCGGAAGAAATGTCAAGAGTGGGCGCAGGTTGGTGACGGCACCGCGCTGCCAAAACTGCGCCGATCCAAGAGCCGTCCTGCGAGGCTGAACGATTATCAGCACTCGATCGGGCAAAGCAGGGCTAGCATGGAACGCGGGCTCCTCCGCGGCTCGGCAGAGGCAGGCTAGGTGGGCGTCGGGGCGAGCCAGCATTTGCCGTCTTCCAGCCAGCTCTGTTGAGCGCGGTTCATTCAGCTTGCGCGGAAAGAGGGCATCTCCTGATCTCACCCGTCCTGCCAGCCGCGACGCTCCTTTGGCTTCACCGCCTGGCTGAACCGCTCTTTCGAGAAGCTCAGAGGAGCTCCTCAGCGCATGATGGCGCAGGGTCAGAGCCACTGTCAGGCCTCAACCGGCGATTCAATGTGCTCCGCATCTGATAACCAAGGGTTTTTCTCTTGGCGTTATTCACGATGCTACGGTTGCGTACCGAGACACCGAGACGAGACTCGCCTTTCCTTTTATCGCACTACAGCAATAGCTTACCGTAGCAGCAGCCCGGGCAAGTCAGATCGGTGCGGTGGCCTCTCTCTCCTTCTCGCTCTCTCGGGTCTGTTCGCCTCTGGAAGCACATCCCGACTCTGTCAACGTGCACACGATGCTGCAGCCCATTACGTCTGCTGTATACGACGCCGGACTCGGGTTGCCTTTCCACATCTGGCTCGTCACTGCAAACAGACCATTCGTGCATCCACCCAGCTTTTTTTCATTTGCAACGAAACACGCCTCGCCTTGCAGTCCATGTTCACGAGGTCGCTTGTAGGGCTTGCGTATGATAACGCACGCAAAGAATCTGTCACTCTCGCCCACAGTCTGGCCGAGGCAGCGTCTTTCAACGGTCAGTAGCGGGCCCACACGCTCACGCAAGGCTATTCTCGTGCATCCTACAAGGTGCTTCTGCCCCGTCTTGACAATCGCCGAAAATGTCATTCACTGCAATTCGCTCGATCGAGCAGGTCATTGAGCTCCTCTTCCTTGCTTGAATCTGCCCTCAGTCATCAGGGGACTCTCAATTTGCCAGATTTATCAGATCCGGCCCATCTGATAAGGAGCGACATCGGAGCCTTCAATCACGGATTGTGGGGATGGCAATGGCGTGCTGGGATCGTTGACTTTGACTTTACCCCTCCTTATCTGATCCTTTTTAGGTAAAATGTGAATACACTGATCGGCAGATTGCTATCGGTAGTTAAGCACCCTGACCCACTATCCGATCCCCGCGGAGTCCCCAACCCTACGATACTTGGCGAAGATGGCCTGGGTTACGTATACTATGTATGTCCGTTGGTGTCGTATTCTCACACAACACACTTGCAACGTAGTTGATCATGAAAGTGTAACCCTCCATTGTGTGTACGGAAGAAAAGTGCCCGGCCGAGAGATCATTCAGACACCCTCAACTTGCCCACTTCTTCGATTAACCCCTCTTCTTCTTCTTCCGTACTGCGAATTCCTTCTCCTGAGCAAAATCCTATGCCTACACAACCTCCTTCTTGGTCAAACTCCACCCCCACTATCCTTTCCGCAACCCACTGTGCCGTCTGTGCATGCAAGCTAGGCTCGACCCTTATACCTTCCCGGCTCCCACCGTACACATGACTTCGCCCTTTGGCAAGTGCCTGAAATACTACCAATTGATCTCTCATCCACTCATCCACACACCCGCCATGCTCGATCTCTGTGATCAGTTCATCCGAAACCCTCCTGACCATGTTAGGTACAATCCTACTAGCATTACCTAGCCGAACTCCTCCATCGTACAGCCAGTCGCGCCCGAGCTTCAACCCGGTAGATGTGGTGGCTACAAACAACAGGTAGTATCGTTTCTCGTGGCGAGAGTCTTCGAACGTGACATCAATCTCTGGTGCCTTTGTATCACCAAAGATGCGCGAAAGTCGCTTTTCAAACATCAGCTCCAAGTTGTCGCGAAAGTCTTGCTCCGTCTCTCTCGGTGCTATCACCGTTGCTCGTACACGGATGATGCTCCCCCTATCTGTGAGTTGAAATGCTGGAAGTGCAGCTGCAAGCGGTGTGAGTGTGAATGTTACGCTTCCCAGGCGTGTGCTGCCAGTAGCCCAGCCGCGGGAATGACACGTTGACGATATGCTAGGAATGCCGATTACAAAGAGCATGGGGCATAGAACTTGCTCGACATAATCATATGACGGTGATTTCGATACGTTTGTTCCTCCGCTAATGCGCAGTCGTATTGGTTCTCGAGCGCCAGAGAACAGCAAATAAGGGAGGACTGCTTGGAGAATGAGGTTGGTGCTACCGGGTGTGTTCTGGCTGATGTTTATGTGGCCGGCTGCGATACTTTCATGTGTTGAAGGTGACCGGCCAGGTGTGAACGTGATCTCCTTGCTCTTCAACCCTGCACCACTTATACGTGCGTTACTAGCTTGCCCAAGCCATTGCAAAGATGTCAAGTGCTGGGCTTTTAAGCCACCGCCGCCAGAGCGTTTGCCACGGATGTTGGTGATGTTGACTGATGTAGTGGTAAGGCTGGATAGTCCTAGGGCGATGCGCAGGAGTTGTCCACCGCCTTCAAGATGGGTCCCTTCCAAGTGGATAGGGTTTGGCTGTTTTGGCGACATGACTGATAGTTTGAGTTTGCCTTGTTGCGTCTGATTGATGAGCCGTGGTGATCACATCGTTCTTAACATACTCCTGGTCACTACTGCTTTCTGGCGTATGAGTCGAAGTAGAGTCATACTAGTGGCTGTGCATGTTGGCCGCCTAATCTGCGAGTATGGTCGTCGTTCCTTTTCGTTGTTTAATTGAGACTACCTATCGATACGAGCTCCTGATGTGTCTACGAAACACGATGTTGTGTTCTATTTTGTTGTGGTTTGCTGCGAACCTCATGTACCGTATAGAGGCATTGATGTAGCAGCAGCTCTGTGTCGCTCTCAAGACAAAGCGTGGAGATGCTGAGTACATGGTAGGCAATCAACATACATAAGCTAAGTGAATTGTAATCTTCTACTCACTTCTGAGCCGACGAAATGTCGCCAAGTATCCATTAGATGCCTCCTAGAGTCTTCGATTGTGCACTCAGCTACGCAAATATAACTTCACATCCATCAGTGGGTCAATGCGCGTGGAAGGAATCACATAACTTGACTACGAGTGTGGGTGACATCGTGACGCAACACGTGGGTTCAAGCGAGGAGAAACATTGTATTGCCAAAGGCAACCCACTTGTAAAATAATGTTGACGCGTTGAAGTTGGTAATCTCGCGCCATCTGGACCTATACCTATCGGAGCTTCACGTGGTCCGCGCTTCGATCTCCGTTTCGTCACCACCGAGCGGACTTTTCTGGGAGCTGTCAAGCACCGAGCTGTATCGCCCTCACAGCCAACAAACCGCCATGTCGAATGCTTTCATAGTGCGCCCATTCGCATTCAGATTCAGGTAGACCGACCGTTTGCCCCGCGTCACGATGCGCGGAACAGCGGCCCTCGCGGCCAAGGCCTGGCATGGCCCTGGGAACGGAGCTGTTCTCTCATCTATACAACCGCGCGTAGCGACGCCCTCACCATTCTCAGTCTTGTTGAGAGCTTTCGCTACGAAGCCGACACTTGCACACTTCGCCACGCCACAAGCACAATGCGCCCGCAGATGTGCGTCATCACTACTCCCCTCTTCTACAGCCCTACGATTCGTGCCAGCAGGCACCACGCGTCGCAATGTCTTCCAGCAGCCTATGCGCATGTTCACAACATCGAGAATCCTGGCCGAAGCACAGGTCAAAACGCCAACAAGACCACGCAAGTCGTATAAGCAGGAGATGGAGGAGAAAGGCGCTGTAGACCTCGAGGAGAACGATGGAGAACCTGAGGAGTCTCAAGGCTTTGTCAAGTCTGAAAAGGCGGCAGCGGCGCGTCAAGTAAACCTGAGTGCAAAGCTGAGCAAGGACGGTTCAGGGAGTGGATCAAAGGCTGGAGGCATGGGAGAGATCTGGAGGCTGATCAAGATCGCAAGGCCGGAAATGGGCACCCTCTCATGGGCTTTCGTCTTCCTCCTGTTCTCTTCAGCCATCTCCATGTCGATTCCGTTCTCGATTGGTCGTATTTTGGACGCTGCTACTCAAGCCGAAAAGACAGACGGCTTGCTCTTCGGTATGGACATGACGACATTCTACGTTGCCTTGGCCGGCGTGCTCTGCGCTGGAGCTGCAGCCAACTTTGGCCGAATCGTCATCCTCCGAATCGTTGGTGAGCGTATTGTTGCTCGTTTGCGATCCCAGCTGTACCGCAAGACCTTTGTCCAGAACGCCGAATTTTTCGACGCAAATCGCGTTGGTGATCTCATATCCCGTCTCGGCTCAGATACCATCATCGTAGGAAAAAGTATCACGCAGAACTTGTCTGACGGACTTCGCTCGCTCGTTAGCGGTGCCGCTGGTTTTGCGATGATGGGCTTCGTCAGTCTCAAGCTCACCGGCATCCTAGCCTTGATTGCTCCACCGGTAGCCGTAGTCGCATTCATCTCTGGTCGATCGCTCCGAACTTTGAGTCGCAAGATACAAAAGAACTTGGGTACCCTCACTAAAATCGCCGAAGAGCGTCTGGGCAACGTTAGGACTAGCCAGGCGTTTGTTGGAGAAGTACAAGAGGCAGCACGTTACAACCGTCAGATTAAGAGGATATTCCAGCTTGGAAGGAAGGAAGCTGTGGTTGCTGCAGGTTTCTACGGCAGTACCGGACTGATGGGCAACCTTACTATCATTGCTATCCTCTATGTTGGAGGCAGCATGGTCAAGAGCGGAGTCATCTCTGTTGGTGAACTCTCCTCCTTCCTCATGTACACTGCCTATGCTGGGTCAAGCATGGTTGGACTGTCAGGGTTCTATGGCGAGATGATGAAGGGGGTTGGAGCTGCCAGTCGCCTTTTCGAACTCCAGGATCGCGAACCCACGATATCACCAACTAGGGGTGAGCCCGTCAGATCGGCGCGGGGACCCATTGAGTTCAAGACCGTTTCTTTCGCTTACCCAACGAGACCAGCTGTCAGCATCTTCAAGGACATCAACTTCAAGATTGAACAGGGTACTAATGTCGCAATTGTTGCGCCCAGTGGAGCTGGAAAATCAACAGTCGCAAGTTTGCTGCTTCGCTTTTACGTCCCAACGGCTGGGACAATCACCATCGATGGGCGTGATATCACCAAACTGAACGCCAAGCAGTTGAGGCGCAAGATCGGCTTTGTCGGGCAAGAACCTGTGTTGTTTTCGGGTACCATTGCAGAAAATATCGCGTACGGTGCGCCCCAGGCGACTCGTGCTGAGATCGTGGCAGCAGCCCGCAAGGCCAATTGCCAGTTCATCAGTGATTTTGTAAGTACGATGCCGTATGCCGAAGGATGCAGCTAACACATAACAGCCTGATGGCCTTGAGACACATGTGGGAGCACGTGGCACACAGCTCTCTGGTGGCCAGAAGCAGCGCATCGCCATTGCGCGTGCACTTATCAAGAAGCCAGACATTCTTATTCTCGATGAAGCTACAAGCGCCCTGGATGCCGAGTCTGAGACGCTTGTCAATCAAGCTCTAGGTAAACTGCTTGCTGAGAACAACACTACCATCAGTATTGCGCATCGTCTATCCACCATCAAGCGCTCAGACCGTATCATTTGCATCAACGCCGACGGTCAAGTGGCCGAGGAAGGTACCTACAAGGATCTCTCGTCGAACCCCGACGGTGCTTTCAGCAAGCTTATGGAATGGCAAATGAGTGGGGGTGAGGTTGACACCAAGAGTGTCAAGAACCCAATGCCTACCGAGGAAGAAGAGATCGAGAGGGAGTTGGAGAACGAGACTGAAGAGCAAGCTAGCCAGAACAGAGTGTAGACGGACACTACGCTATACTGCTCTAAGCAGGTCACGACACACGCTCCTCGAAGAATATGTTGACACACGAGTAAGGGTTGTGATATCCTATAACCTCTAGAGGATCTTTGGAGCATTGTGGTGGCCATTCACAGAATCTTCGGGTGTCATCAAATTCACAACCGTTGCGATCTGACTTGAAGGGGAAGATCCGGCGGGTGGCTGGATAATCTGGCATGACACGGCGTGGTGTGACTTTGGATACCATCACGCGATACCAAACGAACATCAGAACACCACATGGTGATGGTGACGGCGTTTCAAGGAAGCATCGCATCACATTGTAGCAAGAACTCGCGTTGCGAGAACTAGAAATATTGTATATTAAACCTCAAATAATCTCCAGCATCTTCCTACATCGATCAATCATCAAAGTTAGCAAAATCTCCATACACACTCAACATGTCGTCGTGCGGCTCCTTCGCTATGAGTAGCTCATACGGAAGTAACTCTTCACTTTTGAACAACACCACTTGCTGCGCAACCTCCAGACACTATTCGCAGCGTCTGCATCTCTCAGGATTTTTGCATTCGATTCATCTACCAAAACATCATACAACACCTCGGTCTGAGAGTTCATCATCTTCCTCAAGCAATACTAGCGCCCACTAGCCCGCTGCAACCCAGCGTCCCTAAGGTACGACACTCAACAATCACGAAGAACACAATCATCGAGTGGTGAACCAACCTTCGTGAACCAACCTTGTTAAGATGCTGAGTAACAATCGAACAGTGCAGATCCCATCTCGGCCCTCTACAGGCGCATCGCATAGGTCATATACTGACGTCATGCACCTGGACCCTCGATGCGTTGCGTAATATCGACGGGCATCACCAGATGCAATTGAGATCACAGCAGCCTACATATACACCCACACTCCTGTCTATCCTATCCACACAACTCAATGTTCAAAACTGCTCAACTCACAACCCGTCTGATTCGACCCTCAAGACCAATTACCCTCAAAACGACAAAGTACTTCTCTACGACAACACCCAGAATGGACGCATACAAGAACGCTGGCAACCGCAAGGATGAGCCGCCAAGTCACGATATGGTACACTTCGCGGGATTGCTGAGCAGTAAACGCGAGTTTGGCGATTTCAGGACAGTGTTGCACACAGGCCTCTACAGTCAGATCGTGGCCATGGAGGTACCTGTTGGCGGTGACATTGGCGACGAAGTAAGTTTACTCTGGCTCTCACATTTCTCTACAACAACGCAGCTTGCTGACCACCTTGTAGGTGCATACTGTTGATCAGATCCTTATGTTCACATCCGGCCGTGGTCTCGCAACCGTCAACGGGAAGGATCAAGAAGTTAAAGCTGGCGATGTCGTCGTTGTCCCGGCGGGTACGCAGCACCAGTTTGTCACCAAGGGTGACTCGCCACTCGAATTGATCACCGTATATGCGCCTGGCGAGCATTTGCCAACAAGTGTTCATAAGACGAAGGAGATTGGGGACAAAGAGGAGGAGGATGGTATTGACGAAGCGCCTGAATGGAGTCAAAGGAGTAAGAAGGAGAATGAAGAGAAAGGGTTGGTCAATGAAAGCGGAAAGTACTAGGCGATAGCATCATGTATAACTTAATAATGTATGAGTGAATGTCAAACTAAGCCGATATGTGTTTGATCGAACTATTGTGACTTCAGGGACCACGATGTTTTCTGGAAAGGGTAGCTTTGGCGCTAATGCACGCTATGATGGGCGTTTCAGTGTGCCCCTCGACAGGTCCCTTGCGACATTTCATCTTGCAGCGCAAACCGTTCTCACGACTTCACGACCCGTAACGACTCTCTCTCGCCTTGTTCACTCTCTGCTGTGCTGTTCCGCTTTTGTCTCAGTTGCTATTGTTGCAGTTGTCTAACAGCAAGATCCCGCCAGAGCAATACCACGATTCCCTGCGATAGATCACACGCCCTCCTTTCCTAGTCTCACCGCCCGCAAGACTCAAACACGAAACTCCATCTTTGTCGCTAGACTTCACTACATACAGCAACCTCTCCTTATAGACACAGCCGACACTCCTTTTGCAGCAACCATGCCCGAGACTACCAAAGTTGTGCCCCTCACCTGCCACGGGCATTCTCGACCTGTACCCCACATACACTTTTCTTCCATCGTGGACGAGGACCAGTTCTACATCATCTCAGCATGCAAGGACGGCAACCCTATGCTACGCGACGGCGTAACTGGCGACTGGATCGGAACTTTTTTGGGTCACAAGGGTGCGGTTTGGCAAGCCAGACTTTCATCAGATGCTTCGCTCGCGGCGACTGCCTCTGCTGATTTCTCTGCGTACGTCTTGGATGCCTGTAGTCATTGAAGAGTCGTCTAACACCTCTCTAGCAAAGTATGGGATACGCATACTGGCGAAGCCCTCCACACTCTATCGCATAACCACATCGTTCGCGCTGTCGCCTTCCCAAACCAACCGAACCCACAAATCCTTGCCACAGGAGGCATGGAGAAGAAGCTGCGCATCTTTGACCTCTCGCAAGGCGACTCGGCGCCGAGCTACGAGATTGGCGCTGGCGTGCACACCGGAACCATCAAGTCAATTGTCTGGACATCAGACCCCAACATCTTAATTACAGCTGCAGAGGACAAGAAGATCAGGTGGTGGGATTTGCGAACGCAGTCGATGATCGGCGAATACGCTGTTGAGGGCGTAGTAGGCACGTGCGAGCTGGATAACACCTCTCCGGACGGCGTACTGAGCGTGGCTGCTGGAAACAGCGTCTACTTCTTCAACAGCCTTCAGCCAGGATCGCTGATCAAGACCATCAAGACTCCATACGAAATTGCTAGTGTAGCGTTGCACAGTGGTGCGCGAAAGTTCATCACTGGTGGTAGCAACCAGAATGATACATGGGTCAGGCTTTGGGACTTTGACGAGGAGAAAGAGTTGGAGACAAACAAGGGTCACCACGGGCCTGTCTGGTCAGCAAGTTTCTCACCAGATGGCAAGCTATATGCTACTGGTAGTGAAGATGGAACAGTCAAGCTTTGGAAGTACACAAGCGGCGCATACGGTTTGTGGCGGTAGTTCGTCGATTCCAGTCACTGCAAGCGATCTCAATCACAATGCCAAATACCGATTCGTACTTGCAGTCAATAACAGGTCCATCTCCAGTTCAACATTCACGATTCTTAACTAACTGCGCGCAATCTGTTGACTCACAAAGCTATGCAGAATGTACCTTCAATGATTTGGGAGGTATTCAGAGCATGTCTGTCTTGTTCTTGCTAATCGGAAATCAGGCGAAAGACTCCAATGTGGGAAGGCGATTATAAGCGGCTGACTTAAATCTACTGAATGCCTTCAAGTAATTCAACTTCCATGCAACTTCAGAGATAGACGACTACGCCAACCAGGGAATGTGCAGCCGGCTATTGCCCGATTCGACAACCCGGAGGATCGTCGCGACGTCAACAGCTCCCTGCATACATGCCACTGCATGCAGCAGTGATGCACTAAGATTGGGGAACAGCGATAAGCATCTCTCAACACGATACGACGATAGGCATGGCCGTGCATGCATCCTGCCAAGAGTGGGCAGACGGTGTGTAGGACTATATCTATAAGATGAGAAAGACCCCGCGATGCACTGCTCCTTGTAGCCGTCAGTGTCATTGGTGTAACGGCTCGCCTAAACGCGAGACAACTTGGATACTACCCCTCAGCAACCTCTGGCTGTGACACGAACTACCACCCCTAGCATTTTGAACGCCAACGCACATAAAGATGTCAGAGAAAAAGGACACCATCTCGCCGGTAGACACTGCAAGTGTCGATGAAGGCCAGATGGCTGTTGAGAAGCAGATGCGCGACATTGGAGCAGATCTGTATCTCGAAGTCAGACAGTACTCGAGAGAAGAGCTAGATGCCGAAAGAAAGATCGTGCTGCGGAAGATTGACTGGGTGATCATGCCAATGGTAGATTTGTTCCTCAATTCGACCACAGCCAACACTGATCATTTTAGATTTGCATGACATACACCATCCAATTTTTGGACAAGCTCTCCCTCAACTACGCCTCAGCCTACACCCTGATCCCCGACCTCGGTCTTGAAGGCCAACGCTACTCCTGGGTAGCGGCCATCTTCAGTAGAGAATTTGCACCAAACAGCTCAATCCCTACTAACGAAAACCAGATTTTGGGTATCTCTTCTGGGCCCTTCCCGCCAACTACCTGATCCAGCGCCTTCCTGTATCGAAATACACTGGTATCATGATTCTCACCTGGTCTATCCTCCTCTGCTGTCACGTCGCAGCCAAAAACTATGCCGGCATCCTCGTCCTTCGCTTCTTGCTCGGTATGTTCGAAGCCTCCATCTCGCCTGCGATTATGAACATCGTCTCCATGTTTTACACACGCTCTGAACAGCCGCTGCGCATGTGCGTCTTCCTCGCATTCAACGGCATGGCGACTATGATCGGCGCGCTCCTCGGTTACGGACTTGGTCACGCGCATAGCCCGCTTATCACAACCTGGCAGCTCATTTTTCTAGTCATTGGGCTGGTAAACTTTGTCTGGGCATGGGTGTTTCTGTGGGTTATGCCAGATAGTCCTGCGAGCGCGAAGTTCTTGACGCACAAGCAAAGAATTGTAGCGATCGATCGAATCGCAAGTAACATGATTGGTGTGAAGACGAAGCAGTTCCAAACGAGCCAGGCTATCGAGGCACTGCTGGACATCAAGGTCCACTGTCTTATCTTGATCGGTCTAGGATGTGGTGTAGTTAACGGAGGCGTCTCTAATTTTGCATCCTCGCTAATCAGGGGCTTTGGATTCAACGGAATCTACGCCACGCTACTCCAACTGCCCACCGGCGCCATCGAGTTCGTAGTGGTGCCGCTGTGTGGTCTAGCAGCAGGCTACTTCAAAGACACCCGCTGTCTGATCCTAGCATTCATCTGCCTGCCACCTCTCGGTGGACTCCTAGGCATTCGACTTACACCTCTATCGGAGCGCTGGAGTCTCGTGGGCTGCACCTGGCTCCAATACATTGTCGGCGCACCAGTCATCTTATCCTGGAACCTCCTAACAAGCAACATCGCCGGGCACACCAAGCGCAGCACAGCGAACGGACTATGGTTCGTGTTCTATGCCGCAGGAAACATCGCAGGCGCGAATATTTTCTTCGCAAAAGAGAAGCCGAGATATTTTTCTGCTTTGACGGGTCTGATCGTCTGCTATTGCGGAATGTTTGTCGTCGCTCTGTTTTTGAGGCAGTACATGTGGTGGGAGAACAAGAGGAGGGATAAGAAATTTGGCGCTGGTGAGGATGAGCAGGCGATACAGGATGGGTTCAAAGATCAGACAGATCTTCAGGCGAAGTATTTCAGGTATGCGTTGTAGAATTGTGATAGGTTGCGGTGGTGGAGAGGGGTAGGTAGACCAATGTTCAATGGTCGATGATATTTGGAAACTGTTCGCTCTTATGGATACTGCTTTTGTTCTGATGTTCGATGGAGAGTGTCTGTATCGAACAATTCCCTACTCAAGAGAAGCCGGACAGGAGCATTTCCTACCTGTAATTTTGTGGGGTACACCAAAGCCTTGAAAGGCTACAGATTGAAAGCCTGCTAAAGGCGACATCAAAATTAACGAGCAGTTCCAGACCAGTCGTGATGTAATATTGTCACATGTCAACATGGTTCATTTTGTGCGCAGATGTATACATCGCATTCATGATGGTTGGTATTTACGAAGCGAATATCTACAATGAAGTCCTGTTCTGTCCCCCATACAAATGTGTCACGTACTATGTCTAGCAAGTGAAAAGAGCGGGTCCAGGAACAGTGTAAGCCTGAGCCTTGTAGGCGTCGTAGGTAATACCAGCGTCAGAGCCCTTGTAGGCACCGGGGAAGGAAACCAGACCAGCTGGGGACTTGCTGCCTCCGCCGGTGACCTTGAGCTGATGGCATCCGGGGTAGAACTGGGCACCGGGGTACTGGTAAGCGGCGTGCAGCGCGATAAGCTCGTGGCGAACAAGGTAGTTGCCGGCGGGAATGCACTTGGGGACGGTGTAGGTGACGGAGCCTCCGGCCTTCATGAGGGGAGTGGCGCCCCAGGTGTTGGTGGTGCCTTGACGACCATTCTGCTGGACCTTGAACCAGACGGCACTGCTGTAGATTTAGTGATATGAAGCGGAGACTGGGTATGCAGCATAACTTACGTGGAGCCGGGCATCCAGTTGTTGCAGCCGGCATCAGGGCACTTGGCCATGTATGTGACCGAAGGTCCAACGTGGCTCTCAGGCCAGAGAGTCCAGAAAAGCTCAACGTTAGAGCCAGCAGCGACCTCGGCATGGAGGGCAGCAGGCTTGGAGCCGTTGATGCCACCCGCAGAGTAACCACCGCACTGGAGATCGGCAGAGGTCAGGTCTTCGACCGGGCCGTTGCCCTGGATCTCACGGGAGATGCGCTGGGGAGCAGGGCTCGTGTACGGGTCCTGGTAGGGCTGGTAGAAGGTGTAGTCCTTGTTGCCAATGGTGGCGTTGTTGACATAGCCGTGGCCGGCGACAGCCGTGGCGAAAGCGAGAGCCGCAGCAATGTACTTCATTGTAAAAGAATGGGAAAATTGTACGATCCGGCGTATGGATTGGTAGCGAGTGAAGAAGCGAATGAATATAAGCTGGGGAAGCTTAAAAAGAAACGAATGAATGTGATGCTTCGGTATTGAATGGCACTGGAAGCCGACTTATATTGCACAAGGCTGTCAACTTTATAGTGTTCATATTTTATTCCAGGAGTCATGTTCACGCCGTGTACCACGCTGTTTGAAACTTCCATGATGCTGATGCCTGTCGGTGATCATGAAGGACAGCGGTTAGATTGCGCGAAACGCGCTAACGGTAGTTGTTGCTTGGTATGCCCACACCTCGTTAAAGCGTCTGACAGTTCCTTCCGTGATGAAAGAAGTCAAGGCTTTGTCAGAAGTCTTGTTGATGCTTTGTTTGGGATGCAGTAGCAAACTTTCTTCAACAGACACCAACAATGTCCGTGGGGTTGGTGATCGGGTCAGGACGTCTTTGACAGCGGCTCGTGACGAAACATGGTGGAGTCTTGAAACATCGCGTAAACTTATGGCAGAAGTTCTCGATCCATCCTGTATTGGCAGTTTACTCTCGTTACTTGGTTGGTGTCTCAGACTGTAGATCCTATGCGATACTGTTTAGAACTCCCGGGTGCTGTGCCGGAGAATAGATTGAATTCATATCGAGACAATATGGTGTTATGGTAGTGATGACAGAAGCAATTGTATACGATCACAAGAACAAGATCCTGCGATCTGATACCTGGGAAAACGTAAGTCGTCGTTCCGGTCGTCGTCAATAAGTCCGGGGCAATTTGGTTGCACGGTAGGAGCTGGCCTCGGCCAAGACATATGCCAGTAGTCGAAGCGTCGAGGCTGTGCCAAGTAGACGCGGAGAGGGAATGGCGGAAGTGAGACAAGAGGGTTGCCCAGAAGTCGAGGGGAGGTTCATGTTATACCTCCCTCCTATGTCGCTCGTGGGCACAACAGACGCAAACTAGCTCAATCTTGCTTGCCAGACGCGCAACAAGCTTCTTGTTCTTGAGGGGAAAACGAAATCTCTAGCTTTGCCCAGTTCCATCCACAGAGTATTGAGAGCGGATTGTCGTCTCAATGTCTGCTGTCTAGGCTCCAGGCGAACGATCTTTCAGAAGGTTGTTTCTCAGACCTCAAGGTACTCATGGTTGCGCTTCTGCAGAGGAAATTCGTTCCCAGTCTATTCCAAGCACTTAGGCCGTCCTCTTTTTGCAGCCACAACATCTGGGGCTTCGTCTCCAGAACCGCTGCAGCGGTGGTTGTTCACTTGGCGGTCCACAAGCACAGGAGACACTCATGGTTTGTTGAGTGATTGTTTGAGTGATGAGACTATACGACAGTGCGTACAAGTCTTGTCACGGGACGTAGGAGCAGGTTGGAAACAGAGGAGATGACAGTGACGTGGTGACGAAGCAGCGGCTCGAAGCTTCTCGCGGAAGTGCCCCACTTGGCTGAACATCCCACCAAACCCCGCGAAGACCGCCAAACATTGTGCAGCCTCGAACAGCTCCACATTGCAACCCTACATTACACCCAGACTAGAGACCTGACAAGATGGTCATCAACTACAGCAAGTGGGTACGTACAATGAGACGCTTTCCCGACGCTGCACGCCAATCTGACATGCACAGGATGCCCTCGAGCTCTCAGACGACAGCGACATTGAAGTGCACCCCAATGTCGACAAGAAGTCCTTCATCCGCGCCAAGCAGGCACAAATCCACCAGGAGCGTGACCACCGCCGCCACCAGATCAAGACACTCAAGTACGAACGCATAATAAACGATGGCCTTACCGAACGCATCGACCGCCTTCTCACAGCCTTGAAGTCGCATAGGTCGAAGCTAGCAGATGGCGCAAACGAGGACCAGCTGGTATTCCAGGCGATGATGGAGAGTATGTTGGACATGAAGGAGAACGCGCCACCTACACCCCCAGAGGGCGTACACGAACACATCAAGGACAAGCCAACATACCCGCAGATGATGGCAAGCATGGTCGACATCGTGAAGAAGGAGATTGATGCCAGCGACAGCACAGACTCGCGATATGACCAGTTTATTGTGGGGCTAGACAAGGAGAAGCAGCGAGTACAGGACTTGCAAAAGCAATTGCTTGCCAAGTTAGCAGAGCTTGAGAAGGAAGAAAAGAGGCACATCACCAGCGACGACCTCAAAGAAGGCTTCAGCCACTCAGCTGTCATGAAGGGAGACCAGAAGCCCGCATCCACAGCAACGTCATCTGCATCGAAACCAGATTCTACTGTCGAACTCCTCAACCCTCCTAAACGTCCCGAAGCCAACCGCACCGACACAGGCGACTCAGGTGCAGATGCTGATATCGAGGAGGGCACCGCAGTCGACGACGAGGACAACGTCGAAGCATCGCCTCTCGCAAAGAAGTTTGCCGCCATAAAAGCTGGTGACTGGTATGCATGCCTGCAATTCCTCATGGCACACTCCGAGATCTTGAAAGAATCCGAAACCGACGGCCTCCTTGTCGAAGCTTTCAACTCAGAACTCGACGGCAAACCCAAACACGCCCGGCAGTGTGTGCACCAAGGTCTTCTCCTACAATACTGTCGCCAACTTGGCGGGCGACAAGGAGTGGAGCTGTTTTTCAAGCGCGTACAGAGTAAAGACCACCAAGCAAGCAAAATGTTCAATGACGACGTAAACAACACATACTACCGCATCAAGACCCGCGCCGCAGAGATTCTGAAAGAGCGTGAAGAGAACCCCGCCGGTGCAGAGGGCGTAGAGCAAATCCAACTCCACGCCGTCGACCCGGGCACAACAATCAACATCCAGGTCCCGCCTGCTACTTCCACAACGACAGACCCACAAGAGCGCGACGTGGAAATCATGGCAAGGGGGATCTTCGAGACATTCCCGCCAGGCCTGCAGCGCGCGCTCGAGACGGGCAAGTTGGAGGAGATCAACAAAGTGTTGGCCAAGATGAGTGTTGAGGAGGCGGAAGAGGTAGTGGAGAAGTTGGGTGAGGGTGGTATGTTGAGTGTGGAGCAGGGTGTTATCGATGCGACGACCGAGGAGGGACAGAGAACCTTTGAAGAGATTGAGAGGAGTAGGAAGATGCCAGGGCAGCAGGAGTCAGAGTAAGTGATGAGTGGAGGCATCGGACGAGAAGTCATGAAACGAAGCAAATGTGATCACTGTATAATATTGAGCTAATGGTATCTACGAATTGTACATGATACAAACGAACATGTTCGACGACAAGCACGCCGGTTGTGCTACTTTCATTCTCATGGTTCCACCAGGTACCAACGTTCGTGTTGCAGGACCTTACAATGTACTACTACACGGGATATGTATGCTTGTAGACTTGCTCATTCAAATCAACTCCCCAAGGTTGTTGTCGATTCCCTCCATATCTCCATCCCCTGCAAATGCCGCATACTCATCCTCGGCGTTGCTACGGCTCGTCTTCCTCTTCTTGGTAGCCGTCTCGTACGCATGCTGCCCGTACACACCTCCCTCCTGACCTGGCCGGGCATGTTGCAAGCTCTTCAGCAGATCATGTGGGATGTTCGTGTCGCCCATTACCGTCGCAAAGCCAGGCAAGGTCGAGTGTCCTTGTGGAGCGGTGGCTGTCTCGGGAACAATGGGGTTGGAGACGGGCTCTGGCATGACATCGTCGCCAATGTCTGGCACAGGCTCGACGACTTGAATAGGTGCTTGCTGTGGTGAGCCAACGGGTGTGAAGGACTCCATGGGTGGTGGTGTGAGTTCCTCGACTTGGGGGCGATCTTGTCCGGACGGCGAAGTTGTTGCTACCGGTAGGGGTGCGGCAGAGATCCTGTTCGTTTCTACCGCTGAAAGGCCTTGCAGGATGGCTTCTTCGACTTGGCGTTTGCGGCTTTCGATTGCATCTTTGCGAGTCTTCAAGTCTGCAACTTGGTCTTGATCTTGTTCAAGCTTCGATTTGTTCGTTGCAAGGAGCTGTTCGAGTCCTGCGATTAGTGCCTGGCGAGCCTTGATACTCTCCGCGACGGCACCTTCTGCGACTGCAAGCTTCTTGACAAGTGTAGACAGTCCGGCGGCGTGTACGGGCGCCGAAGGGATGGTGTAATTGGGATTGGCGATCTTCTCATATTCCTGGTTTGCGGTCGCCACTGCTGGCTTTGCTGTGAGGTCTGCTTTATTGACTGATGTTGCGAGAGGAGCAATTGGCGTAAGCTCAGACGGAACTGTTGAGCTCGAGAAGAGACTACCACCGAGGGCAGGTTTACGACCGGCTGACCGAGACGAGTCAAGGTCATTCATCGACTTCTCAACGTTTTGCTGTACGACCTGGCTGAAGATCTGGCGCTGTCGCCAGACCTCGACGACCCTTCGAATCTTGTTCTGGATATCGTGAGGCGAGCCTTTGTATGCTACAGTAGTGGCTTCGGCGATGATGGGTTCGAAGGCTTTGAGGAACTCTTCCTTCTTACGCATCTTGGAAGTTTGAGCAATTTCTGTGCCGGCTGTAAGCTACATGTACTACATATTAGGGAATAGTGCGATCAACATACCATTGGCAAGGTAGATGAGGACCAGCTTTTTGTTGGGTGGTGACTCCTTCATGCGCTGTAGCCATACTGCCGTAATGCGATCGGCGTATCGTCTGTGCAATCAACATGTTAGCAAAGAGTCTTCGAATGGCCGATAATACAAGGTGTAGTCGCTTGAAGTGCAAGATTGAGCAAGCTGCTTGTTCACTCATGTTTGCGAGTCAAGGTTGTCCTGGGTGCTTGGGATGCGTTACCTGTGATAGAGAATCCAGTGGCCGACCGAGGAGATGGCGTCTTGTGTCTCATTGAGCGAAGAAAGCTTCGCCTTCAGGCTGTCCTCTGGAAAAGCCATGCTGAGGGTATCACGCGTTGACAACAATCACTACTGAAGATAGGCGCTCACGCGAGCACTTTCACAAATAGGCTGCCTTGATGACAGACGTGCCGCAGAGAAGCTTAAGTGCGGCTTTCCAGCTTGCAAATTCTGCTCGTGTCTGCTGCACAAATGCTTCGATGACGTGAGGTTGATGGATTTGATGTGAGGAAGCTCCAGGTGAAGCTGTTGGCGCTAAGGCGAGCTAGAGTCGGCGATACGTGTCCGGGCCTCCGCGATTGCCTGCCATACGGTCAGTGAGCGCAATCAACTGTCGAAAGCAGCGACGTAAACAATCAATTGCTGCCTTCTCTCACCATCTCCCGCTTCTCCTAGTTTCTCGCACATACCACATCCGCAATGGCTGACCGATTCCCTTCGTTAGACGAGTTCGATGCTGGTAGGCTCCACTATTGAACCCCCAAGATGAGATCCAGACTGGATGCTGAACTACCCCAGGTCAGAGCGAAGCCCGCGGTGATGCCACCAACTTCGATGCCCTCGGCGACGACGCCAATGACGACTTCCTCTCGCGTGAGCGCGCAATTCTCGGTGACGACGCAGACCAGTTCGCTTCAGAAAACGACAAGCTGGCGACAGTCGAGGATGGGGACGATGACTTGCTCGGCGGAGACTTTGGCGGTCAGGCCAATGTTGGCTCGCAGGAGATGAGCGGCTTCGAGAGTTCTTTCCCTGCAATCGACACAACCAACGAGGTAAGCGTAGACTGCTTTCTCTACTGGATGCGCCAGACGTAAACGAACATCTGGCAAGAGTGGACGAACTATAATCGACAGCTGTCGATAACCTCCAGACCGTTCTAACAAAAACAGCACATGGCTCCCGGCGGCACAATCACGGGGTCTTCCCTCCCATTCCTTCCTGGCCAGCCTGCACCTTCGTTCACTCCCCAGCGTTCAGACTCACCAGAACCTGATGTCATCCGCGAATGGCGCGAGCGCCGCGATCTCCAAATCCAGCACCGTGACGAGGTTTCTGCCGAGCGCAAGAGCAAGACCATCAACGAGGCCCAGCAGAACATTGACGACTTCTACGAGAACTACAACAACAAGAAGGAGAAGGAGATCGCCAAGACACGGAAGGAAGCTGAAGAGTTCCTCGCCAACCGAGACGACACAACTGCTGGTGGAACTAGCTGGGAGCGTATTGCGAAATTGGTAGACCTGAGTGGTAAAGGCACCAAGGGTGGAGCGTCAGGAAGTGAGAAGGCGCGTTTCAGGGAGATTCTGCTTAGCTTGAAGAAGGACGAGAAGGCGCCCGGCGCGACTGGTTACTAGAGGGACGAAGAAGATGAAGAACGAAGGAAGAGACGGTACATGGCCATTTTGAGGACGTTATATGCATGACTTTTGGCAAGTCCGGAATACCTGGACGCGGCTTGGAGTTCATGGAAAGGTTGCAGATTACTTCATGCGACTGTGTTAATACCTTGACTTCTCGACTTCACAACATTGCGTGATGGCAAGCATGCTATGATCTTCAAGCTCGTTGTATTACTGATATCGATTTCAAACAGATAGACAAGCGACTGACATGAATCCGCCTGTCAATGACCGAAATGTAAATCTGTCCGCATGGAAGGTTCAAGCCCAACAAAGAGAAACGTTTACAGACTAGATGAGAACTACAGAGATGATTACTTTCATCAAAAATGTACGTGCTCATTTTGACAAACGCGCCTCTCGTTGAAGTGCAAGGAAGAGTGCATTAAGACGTTCATCCTGCATTTTGGCAATTCCTGGGTAAACAAAGCACTCAATCCCAGTGCGAGTCCAGCTCGCATTCATTTTCGCCTGGAGACTGCATCACAAAGTCTATTCGTAGCCACACCTTTACAAGCCTCTGATAGCATGTCATCGCCGTCAATTGGCTATTACCTACGTCGCTCTAACAGAACTGGCAGGGTGAATTCGCTTTCTCATCGAGGGAGTTGGCCTACCAAGGAGGAATTGTATCGGATTGTCACATCACACGACCGAGGAGTCAATTGACATAGCCGAAAAGGTGAGAGGTCTCAACTGGCTGAACAGTATAGCGAGTACCTTGTCCCGAGCGACAGAGTCCAGTGTCTCTGTATGTCGTATGAGCAGGTCACAGTGACGACTAGAGCCTCTTCCCAAGCTTCCATCCGCCTGACAACATTCGTGGTTTTACTACCAGTACTGTGTGCTCTCTCTTCAAACTTCAACACAGCTTTTGAGTCAACCCATTCTTTCATTGTGAGATCATGGAATAAGGAACACAAACTTTTTGGGATACAATCGGAACAACAAGTGTGGCAAAGTCTAGTCTTTTACGTTTCTTTCGATGCGCCTGAACCAACCTGAGTCAAACCTGCTTCTCATCACAAGTTCCGTCCGCAACGAATATGTACAAACACTCGTCTCGCGTCAATCTCCGGGCTGACGGAAATAGTTGATGGAGATGGCCGGTGTCGCTAGCCACCAATCAGGAAGGTACTGCTCTCGACCAAGCTTCTCGCTAGCGGCAGCAACGGCTTGTCCATTAGCTTGGAGAAGCTTATCATCCTCCTATCAGCTTCCAATGACGATTGCACGTGTGAGCAGCCTACTGCCGTGCCTCTCCAGACCTTCAGCCATCTTGACATGGGTGGTGGCACGTATAAATCGGTCTATGGACCTTCTGTGTAATCTATCCGCTACCCTCGGCTTCAACCTTCAAGATGCGGCTACAGAGCTTCAGCGTCATCGCCTCAGCCGCCGTCACGGTATCGGCTTGTGGAGGAGACCATAGTTGCTATGGACCCTTGAAGGACGATGTGGTGTTGACACGCAATGTTAGGCGTATGCAGCCTGATGCAAGTAATGCAACGACAGGGCCCAGAGCTCCTCTCGAGTGGGGCCAGATCAACTTCCTGCATACGACTGATACTCATGGCTGGCTTGAGGGTCACATCAAGGAACAGGTGATAGTCCTTTCGGATCATCTATAACGAGTTTGAGCTGATATCCGGTAGAACTACGGAGCTGATTGGGGTGACTATGTCAGCTTCACTAGGCATATGAAGCAAAAAGCCAACAAGCTTGGTGTGGATCTGTTGCTTGTAGATACTGGTGTGAGTAGCTACTGCGGAGATATCTGAAGGATTTTCGTTATGTGTGCCGAACACAGCTAATTATCATCAGGACCTGCACGATGGTGCCGGATTGAGTGATGCAACATCGCCCAATGGTGTCGTCTCTAACCCTATCTTCGAGAATGTCGATTACGATCTGTTGACCATCGGAAACCACGAGCTCTACGTTACTGAGATCGCCTACGAGACCTTCAGCAATTTCTCGAGAGTGTACGGCGACAAGTATCTCACTAGCAACGTGCAGATCAAGAATCCGACAAGTGGAGAGTTTGAGTACATCGGGTCACAGTACCGCTACTTTACCACAGAGCGAGGTATGATGAACAACTGTGAAGGTTGACCCTGGCTAACGTGATCTAGGTCTTCGAGTTATGGCTTTTGGCGTATTGTTCGACTTCACAGGCAATAGCAATGTATCAAAGGTCATTAAAGCAGCTGACATGGTAAAGGAACAGTGGTTCCTGGACGCTGTCAACTACAAGGACCCTATTGATCTGTTTGTCCTGACTGGTCATAACCCAGTACGATTTAACCAATCGAGCAGCTCCTTCGATACCGTGTTTGGTGCTATTCGTGGACAAAGACCAGACGTGCCTATCCAGGGTTTTGGCGGTCACACCCACATCCGCGACTTTGCCGTGTGGGACAACAAGGCTACAGCACTTGAGTCTGGTATGCCTCTGCATTTCATTACAATTATAAGTGGCTAACAATAGCAAGGTCGTTACTGTGAAACTCTGGGGTGGCTAGCTATGTCTGGCATTGAGTCGACCGCGAAGAAAGTCAAGAAGAACCCCAAAGGAGTTCCGAATCCTACTCGAGTTGCTCTAGTACCAAAAACAACTGGTACAGCAAGTGTAAGCGTGCAACTTCCTACGTCGACCTCATCTTCAAACCTTCGCTACGCTCGGCGCTACTTGGACTGGAACCGTCAGACATTCGCATACCACGCCAAGGGAAGCCAGAACATCGATGCGTTTGGAACTCCCAAGGGCGCTGCGGTAACTTCTGAGATTACATCAGAGCGTGCTAAGCTCAACCTTACCGCCCTCTATGGATGCGCACCAGAAACCTACTGCCAGTACTGCAAGCCGTACGGTGCCGATGGCAACATCTTCAAGCTCCTCCAGACTGCCCTCTCTACAGTCGTAGTGAATGAAACACGCAGCAATAACTCCCGCCTTATCATCATCAACACTGGCAGCGTCCGCTTCGACCTTGCTAAAGGACCGTTTACTTACGATGACTCGTTCATCGTCTCGCCATTTGACGACGCATTCCAATTCATTCCCGATGTCCCTTACGAACAGGCCTCTAAGGTAGTTGACATCCTAAATGCAGGAGCTTACCAGAAGAAGCGTGATCTCGAGACCACAGATTTTAACTTTAATCCCATCCTCGCCGATCGCGACACCTGCATCGACCCACCACTCACCCACTCTTACGAGGGCGTCACCCGGCGGTCAAAACAAGGCGGACGCCTGATCCGCCGCCAGTCCACAGCCCCAACACCAGGCTACACCACCATCGATGACTTCGGCAACGACGGCGACGACACTATCCACTCGACTATTCCCAATTATCCGCAGCCCAATGACCTCCAGGCTAATGGCTCCTTCCCTCTCGATGGCTCGCTTCCAAAGACCGTGGATCTTGTGTTCCTGGACTTCATTGCAAGTTACATTGTCAACGCTCTCAACAGTAAGGATGTGGGCGGGAGCTTCTCTCTCAGCCAAGTCTCGTATTACATGGACAAGAGTTTCACGACAAACAGCTATCTCCCAGCGTATGCGAAGGTGGCGTGGCAGGATAACATTGCTGATTGTCCTATTGGAGAGGGTATTGGCTTCTCGTAGAAAGAGTGTATGTGTTGTTGAGCTGTACTATAGTGATATGTGAGCAGTGGAGGTCTTGAGATGTCAATGGTTGCAAGCAATGTATTTCCATTATGTTGTTGCGCTATGGAGCATTGTAGATAGTCTTACTATTTATAACAGACGCGGACCTTCAGCTGTGTATGCGTAATCGACACACTCCTGTGTACTTAAGCTATAGCCCTGAAGTTCCCTCGCTTGAGTGCTACCATATGGCCTGTGCTGTTTAGTCACCTTGGAGGATAAGGGGCAGATACTATCAGTGCTGTTCCCAGGAAGGGTTGACATGGATAACCCAGTACACCATGATTTAGCACAAATATCACACACGAAGTGTCGTTACCTACTGTGCCAATAGATCATCTATGTGGTATGCGGGACGCCAAGAGATAAAGATGAACCCTTCGGCTTGCTAGACATTATATCTACATCTTATCTTCGACTCCAAACTCGAATACCCGACAACCCGAATACTCCCTCGCATAGCCGAAAAACTAGGCCTTCAATACCTCCAAGCCTCATAATGACGAACATGTCTCACATCTTCCACATATCCTCTCTCCCAAGTCCCCCAACAACTCCCATTCCCTTCCCAAGCCACTCTAAACACCACAACACATATCCTCATTGGCCAGCCTCCCAGTTCCCTAGCATCTCGCCGCGACTTGTTAGCAACACAGCCTCTCGCTGCCTCGTCTGCGCTCGCAAGGCCGCAGACACGTGTTTGGCCGGAGAGGCTGGAAGCCAAGTCGCCAATGTCTTCAGATCTTGTCATTCTGGCGGTGCTGGCACGCTGACCAATGAGGGGAAGGTGCGCTAACGCGAGTGGGGATAGAGGGTGGGCTGCGATCTGTGGGCGTCGTATGAGAGTGCGGGGACTGAATAGTGCCGAAACGGAATATCTGGGTCTATTTCGGTGGGAGGAAACAAGGAGAGGGGAGTAGCACCGTAGCGGACGAGCAGCGAATTCGTGCTTCTAGAAAGGGTTTGACGATTGCTTCGCAACGATCTCTTTGCCTCTGGCTATTATTTTCGAGAAAGATTTTGTTGTGCCAGGCGAAAATGGCTTCTGCGACTGATCCTACGGTTCCGCTTCCCACCGTCGCAGACACGGACGACGACGATGACGACGACGATGTGAGCTCGTCGCAGCCGCAGAGTCCCGCGCCGCCAGCTCAGCAAACCACTGACCCTAGGGTCCCTTCCGCTCCTTCGAGATCTGCTGCTGCACCTGCCAACCCAACTCTCTCCAGCATCCGATCATCCTCAGCAACTAATACAAATGCTTCTACCGGAAATACTGATGGACTCGGTACTGGCGCAGCTGCAGGTATTGGCGTCGGTGTGGCCTTATTTGTTTGCCTTGCAGCCTTCGGCGTGTGGTCCTTCCTGCGGCGACACCGAAAGCAAATGACCATGATTCGATCTACCTCGAGAGACAGTATGGACGAAGAGCATGCCAATAAGACGCGAAAATCAGAGGTTTACGCATACCAAGCAGGCGGACCGGCAGAAGTCTCGGGGGAAGGGAAATCCAGACGTTGGAGCGAGTTGGAAAGTCCACCGTATGTCGCTGAGATTGGTGGTAATCAGGTTTTTCGCGCGGAGCTTCCGGGTTCTACGGTACCGGTTGCTGTAGCAGAAAAGGGCGCAAACGATCGGCTGTTTGGGGACGCGCCAATTGACGAAATTGATGAACCGGAGATTATGCTGGAGAAATCGGCAATCAAGAAGGATGAGCGGCTGTTCTCTGATACTCCTATTGGTAAAGGTGTCGATACGCTTGACGCAGGACCTAAGGCGGTAGAGAGAAAGAGCTGAAACCATGTCGTTGATCCTCGGAGTTGGTTGTTACGTTTTGTTGTCTAAGTGGACTACATACACTTTATGCCGGCACATTGCCGGATGCGACGTCTACGGCATTATATGATACCAATACAAGTTGTTCGTACAGGTGAATTAGTTGGTTCGTTTTTCTGGTTTTTGGGTCAAGATTTTGCCCATTTGTTGGAAGCTCTGCGCTCATGTCCCTGCTTGATCATAATAACGCTGACGGCGTAGGTCGCTATCGCGTCTGGGTGTCAGGTAAGCATCTTCGAGCGGCGACAGGGCGAGTGGCGATACACAGCTGAGCGATGCCTGCTGTGGGGGAGTGTGGGGTATCGCGCCCCCAACCGGCGACATGTTCGTCGGCTGAGGTTTCGTGGGTGAGACTTCCAAATAAGGGTTGCTAAGTCGCGCAGGGGTTTGGGTTGGCTGAGGAGGGTCAGTTTCCAGTACAGCACTCCAGTCGTTCCATTGCTTCAGTCTATTGCCGTACGCATCGTCGTCACCACCATAGGAAGCTCTCGGGGTCTTTTTGTTGGCGTTGAGCTCTTGCGCTTCGTAGTTGCCAGGCAGTTCTGGGATTGTGCTTCCATCGAGCTCATGTATTGTATGTGCATCAGCTTCGATGGGCGTTGTCTTGTGATGCGGTGCCTTTTCTCGAGGCCAGAATCCTCCGTCTAGCTCGACTGGTTCTTGGGTATTCAGTCTGTCGTGTTTTGCTGCTCGTTGCTTTCGCCGTCTGTACGCAAAAAATGCAAGGAGTCCCACCATGATGATTCCGACCGAGCAGGCTACTCCGATTGCGATGCCACGCTTCATTCCTGGTAGCGCAGACTCCTCGGCTGGGGCAGTCTCCACCACGGTCGGGGCGGTCGCCGTCTCTGTTGCGTCTGGATATGGTGCCATTGTTGCTGTGAGGTATGAGAGGAAGAGAGTTGACAGCGCGAAAAGCCTGCAATTAGTTGGATGCGGCTCGGTCACCTCTTTCGCGAGACACTACAAATCCTATGCACGCCTGTTGTGTGCGGCGCAGTTGTGCAATGCATGCAGAACGACGATCGTTGAGGCAGCGAGGCTTATTTTGCCGCCAGGAGTTTATTAACAGCCCACTGCAGGCCCTCTCGACCACTCATCTCACCGCTACTGTTACAAACTCCGGACTCGGGTCTATCGTGTGCGACGATGTCGCTACGATCCCTGAATCAATGGTAGGTGCCCGGGGCTTGTAAGGTACCAAAGTGGAGGCTAGAAGTGGCTGGACCTTGCCGGCACGGCACGCTCGTGGTGGGGGCCAAGTTCAACAGCCCCGGAGACCTGTTGCTCCAAGCGTGTTGTCTCCGCAGTGTCCGCACCAGCTCACAAACACCATCTATTTACATCTCAAGCTCTTCTTGCAAACGAGCATAGAAACATCCCATTCGCAAAATTCCCGGGTTTCGACCAGAACACCTTCGCTATGGTGACGAAGCTCTTTGTACCGATGCATACCAGTTATCACCTGATGTCCATTCCGGCAACTTGGGCGGCTCTCCTTATGAACATGAATTGTAAAACACTGGCGAGAATGTGCCGTCAGCACGGGTCAATAACACCACCGGAGAGATTCGATGTCAGAGTACGCTCAGACGTCTCTTTCCGCTCATTGAGCTTCAGAAACTGCTGTGCCCCGCTACCGTCGAATTGCGTCCTTCCTCGCTGACGGTTGTCAAACAACGTCGTGACGCAAGACTGTCCATTTGTGAGATGACACAGCTCCTTTTGAGAGATGATCACTGTAGCAGAATCGAGGTGGACACCTGAAGATCGAGTTCAAGAGATGAAGGTTCACGGTCGCGCGAAACCAGGCGTCCAGCCGCAGCCTTGCTGTTGCTTCGGTCCGAATGCAAGCAACAACCTGTCGTAGTGAAGGACGGGAGTTTTGTTCAAAAGGAAGGTGCAAGTTTTTTTGCCATTATACGATGCATGAGACCAGCTTGAGGGAAGGTCGAAGGCTGAGTCGATGTCCATCTCCAAGCTCCGGCCTAAGGAGGAGTGGTGCTGCACAAGTTAACCCTAAAATGTAGCCAAGACAAAGCCACTCATCTCGCGGCGTATCGTGGTTGGCTGCACAATCTCGACGTCACTAACCATGACCACTTCTATCCAGGCTGTGTTGGCGATCACCACCGGTCAGCAGTCTTTACAGGATTCGAAGCGTCGGCAGGGTGAGATCATGGCTTGCACAACCTACCGCCTCTTGTGACCTATATAGCTAACGTACCATCCCTTGATGTGGATAATCTTTGTTACCCCAGATTCGACGCATCGCGCATTCCATACCCTAATCTATAAATCGCCTAAGCCTCCACGCGACCAACAAACCCACATCTACAACACCACTACCGCAAACTTACACACCTGCTACACCAGACAATGAAGATCACCGCAGCAGCATCCCTCATCTTCGCAGCCACCGCGCTCGCAACCCCAGCACCACTCGCCGGCCCCGCAGTACCAGAGACTATACCTGAATTTCGCAAAGCTCTCACAGCACGCGACGCCGCTCCTCTCCCACAACTCGACGCTCGCGCAAGCAAGCCCAAGGGAGGCAGCAGCAGCGGCAACTCATCAGCCGCCGTCTCTGTCACACCAAGCGGAGCACTTCAGCTCGCTGCATTTGGACTTGGTGTTTACGAGGTTGTACGACTTTGGAATTAGAGGAACATTGAGATGTCAATGACTTGTGGAGATTGATGGCAACTAGGGAACAGGAGAACTACTGTGACTGTTTAATGATCTTTGCGTACGATGGCGCACTATACCACTGAGATCTGACGTTTTGAAGCGTTCATAATGAATATCACGAATTACTCCACCTGGAAGCTCTACGTCATGTGCTGTTATCCTGTGTAACTAATAGCCAAGTTTGACAATTCTTCCACTTCTGCAGCACAGCCTCAACTCTGTTTGCGCCAATGGCTGGAAGAGGAAGGTGTCTCGATGTAGCTCATGGGAGTGGCTTGTTTGAAGGCATAGCCACAAGCCAACGGTTTGTTCGAGATTTTATGACAGCAGTGGGGTTGTGTGCTTGTGGGTCATGGATGTCTTGAGATGGCGAGCAGTTGTGTTTGCACAGCTTGCTTAGAGACTAACATTCATATTGTGAAGCTGGCTACACTCCACATAGGCTAGCAACAAATGCAGTGACGGGAAATGCGCGTGTGTCGACGAACATGTTGATTGCATTGCTATTGGTAGTTGGTATTACAATTGCGAAGACTTATTCACAGGAGAGACTTTTACTCTCGGTTAGTTACCCAATATCAACGAGTCTTGCGTAGAGCTCATGTCAAATACAAAATGCTCACCCGGATACACTGATCTAAAAAACGCCTGTGAACGACAGATAGAACATCAACTTATGGCATGAAATTAATCACCAGCAACTGCAGCGTATGAAGAGTATTAAGAACGATTACTTTGTGTATTGGCGTATATTACAATTCACTATAAAATACATCCATGGCGCACCACCTTACCCTTAAGGCGTGTTTCGATACTCGAAAGCTTAAGCAGCAGAGACAGCAGGAGCAGCGGCCTGCGGCTGAACATCAGTGCAGATCAGCGCCTGCTCGAGGATAGGAAGCAAGCAGCACTTGGCCTGCTGTCCCTCAGCTGCGCAGATGTCGATGAAGTTGTTGATGCCGGTGGGCGTCGTAGGAGCTGTGTTATGTGGTTAGCAAGGGTGGAAAACAGAGGTCATGAGCAGGCCATGAATCAAGCGTGGCATGAACTTACGGGTCTGGCAGTCCAAGATGGCGAGGTTGAGGATGTCGGTTGCGCAGCAAAGGGGAGAACCGGAAGAGCAGAGACCAGCCTGGCGCTCCTCAAGAGGGGCGGCAAAGGCGGCGGCAGCAAGAGCGAGAATGGTGAAGTACTGCATGTTGAAAATTGTTGTGTGGGTTGTGTTTAAAACGGGCAAATTGGAAAGGTTGCTTGGAAGTGTAGGTATGATTGAGAGTGGATGATGTTTGATGAAGGTAAAATGTCGACATCCTCGAGGCCTACTTATACATTTCCTGATCGCCATACTTGCAATTCCAACTTGGAAAATAAGAGACTTGGTAAAGGAGAAGACAAACCCATCGTCATCGAAGACTGTGCGCGAAAAGAGGATCGTCATCACCTTTCAGATGTGATATACCCCAGCTTGTCCTTAAAGTGGCTCAAGCTCTGTTCTGGAGCCAATACAAACTCTTGGTTAGCCTCCCTGAAACCACACCCGAGAAGAGGTGACGTTGATCGTGTATCTACAGCTCGGTAGCCCCTAGTGCCTAGTTTCGAGTGGCTCAACGGGACAGCCAAGGTCAACCGTTGGAGCCGTTCGTGGCTGAATCGGCACAAGTGGAGATAGCATGGGCAAACGGGAGGTGTTCCTGCAAATCGATATCGGAGGACCCACCTCGTCAAGATGTGATGTGATGCGTGGAGGCGACTCCTTCAGCAAACTCTCTTAGATCGTCCTAAGGGAGCGGTTGATCAGCACAGTCGTTCTAGTTAGTTTGGAACCTCGACATGTCCAGCTGTCTTGTTCAAGATACAAGACACAGTCAACTGAGAAAAGATCGTAAGTGTTTTGGCCAAGAACACAGTCCCACAGACCCTGTCAAAGCACCAGTACCTGTGACGTTGCTAAGCTTTGACAGCAGTGTACAGCAAAGCCTCATGCAAGCTTGCGTCAGTAGTTCTTCCTAAGAAAAGCCAAGTCAGGAGAACAACATTGAGAGCAGGCTATTGTAACCGCATATTTCAGATGCATGTTGATATCTCGGGCGAACCAAGGAAGTCTTGCGAATGAGGAGACGGCCCAGCTGTATAGCCGCGTGTAGTTGCGCCTCCCAGAAGACGATCGTATTGACAAATTCGACAGCGACTGCCTGATTCGTCTATACCCTGTTCACGAAGACTAAAATTGGTGCTGTATATCTCATTGTGACAGCCCGTTGTGGCGAAGATGTGTCAATGGCCGTTATGCCATGTGGATAGCCATGGCAGGACGGGAAAAAATAGGGGTGCTGATCGAAAACGTGGAGCAAGGGGAGGAGCAAGGCGCAGGACGAATTAGATCCAAGAACGACTTCATAGCGAAATAGTTTGAAGAACCTGGCTCGCTTAGTGGATGCTATAGTACAAGGTTGTCAACAGTAAGACCTTCTGTTAATATGCATCATAGCTGAGATTGAGTAGAGAATTGTGGAAGTCTGGCCGTCTATGCTAGTGCATCAGTGAACATACAACAAATACTACTCAGTGGTGCGCGAAAAGTCTACACAGAATGTGTACAGTCTTCACTGCAATGCTTAAGCCGCTCATGGTTGTTGTTACAAGCAGCGCATGCAGGGCCGTTCGCCCTAGCCTTTCCACTCGCCGCGCCTTCCCTTTTGGAGTGGAATTACCGACCCGCTTGCCTATTGACGTCATTTTTGCAATCCTTGTGCCTGACAGCCTGCTGACAGTCTTGACTTCTCGGCAGCCAGCATCGTCATTTTCGCACTGCTTCCAATCAACGGAGACCTGCACTCTATTACAGCTCACCATGTGTCCAATCATACGTTAAAGCGACGGCTCTTTCCTACGCGAAGCTATATATTGATGCTATCGTTGGCGCATGTTACAGATCAAGATCGGTTACGCGAATGCAGATGGGACACCGACAGGATGTATTGCCTCTGAGGCTGAATGACCAAGATTCAATGCATCGGCCTGCATGACTGTCGTTAGCCGCTGTGTATAGTGGAGAAATTGGCCAAGCTCATGCATAATGTGTTGCAAACGAAGCGAAGTTGAACAGTAAAGGTAAACATTAACGGTGGTATCGCGCTCGAAGGTACTATACACTAAGCAAACGCCATGCAATGCAACATCAATATCATGCCATGCCATGCGATCTCAACGACTTTTTTAGAGGCCCGCACCCAATGCTTTATAAAACGAAACAACGCTCATGACTGGGAGAACTTGTTGAACATCTTCTTCCAGGTAGACCTTGTGCTCTCCTCCCAAGTCTCAGAGTCTTCGTCGACGAACTGGCCAGTCAATAGGTCAGCCTCGACAGGCTTGACAAGCGGGCTCCTGTATACAGCCTTGTGGCCAATGTACAGAACAGCGAAGAGGATCAGACTGATGTATGCAATGAAGAAGTCCTCAACGCTCCAGGGAACGAATGCTGTGAATCCTTGCGTAATGGTGATGATGACAGTGAACGTCAGACCGTACCAGGCCATGGGGGCTCCACCCCAGGACTTGAATGGAAGCGTGTCACGGTCGATGTTCTGCGCTTTGAGGGCCCTCATGAAAGCGATGTGGCAGATGCAGACGCAAGACCAGGCGATGAAACCAGCTACAGAGACAATGTTGAGCAGCCAGTTGAAAGCCTCAGTTCCGCTCGAAGACAAGTTCATGTAACCAAGAAGACCCATGGCACCGGTGATGGCGGTAGCCCAGTATGGCACACCCCTTCTGGTGGTCTTCTTAAGCAGAGCAGGTCCGCAACCGTTTTCAGCTAGACCAACCAGGATACGACTGCCGGAGTACACGTTAGAGCTGGCAGCAGAAAGAACGACAGTAAGAAGAATGGCGTTCATGATATCCGGAAGCGCAGAAACTCCAGCCAGTTGAATAGCAATGACCAGTGGGGAGGACCCCGCGTTCGTGGCACCGATCGCAATGGCCTCGTTGTCATAGGGAACCAGGATGCCGACGAAGAAGATGGTGAAGATGAACAAGGTGAAGATGCTCCAAAATGTGTTGCGGATAGCCTTGGGCATTGTAACACGGGGGTTGGCAGATTCACCAGCACCAATGGCACAGAGCTCAGTACCTTGGAAGGCAAAACCAGCCTTGATGAGAACAGCCCAAAAACCAACAAACTTGGCGACAGCGGGTGAATCGGCGAGGTAGGGAGCGAATGCGCCGGGAGAATCCCAGTACTTGAAGCCGATATAGCCTTGAGGTCCCACGCCACCAGTGTTCATGACGATGGCAAAGATCCAGAACCCGAACAGCGCAACCACCTTGATGGACGCGAACCAGAACTCGAATTCGCCGAAGATGTCGACTGGGAGGAAGTTGACCGCGGTGATGGGAACCCAGAAGATGGTGATAAAGATACCAACACTCAATTCTGAGTTCCACCATTGGATAATTAGTCCGGCGGCTGACAACTCGAGGGCGTATGTGATGGACCATGAGAACCAGTAAATCCATCCCATGGCGAAACCAAGACTGGGGTCGACGAAACGAGAAGCGTATTGCGTGAAAGCACCAGAGATGGGAAGATAGGTGGCCATCTCAGCAAGAGACATCATGACCGAGTAGACGAGGGTACCGACGAAGACGTATGCGAGCAGCGCGCCTGCAGGACCGGCTGTGTTGATCGAGCTTCCACTGGCAATGAAAACACCGGTGCCAACAGTTCCACCTATGTGGTATCAGTAGGTGTATCGCGGGACTGATTTGCACACAAACTCACCAATGGCAACGAATTGAAGATGACGAGACGAAAGCTTCCTCTGCAGCTCGTCGGTCTGTGGGGCGTCCTGCTTCTCGACGTCGCTCGCCGAGTGGGCGACCGACTTGCTCGAGTGGTTGTCCATCTTGGGAGCAATGTCATCAGGTCCTTGTGTGGCAGCCATCTAGAAGATGAAGGGAGGATGAGCCCTGGGTTGGGACGTAAAGTCTGTAAGACAGAATCGTGGAGTCACTGAACTATGGGTCAAGTACACAGCACCTGGGGAACAGGTATATTTCAATCGCGCTCGTGTGATTTTGTGGAGCCATCATGCACCGCGTCAACAGCCTGAATGTCAGCCGTCGGGCAACTCCACACGCTCTGGTCGTTGCATCGACCACCGAAATTTTCGTGTTGGTCCACTCCCATGGGCAAAGGCCTCAACCTCGCCGCGCTGGTTGCCGAGAGTGATCCGTGAGCATCTGGTGATTCGCGGCGAGCGCAAAAATTTGAGCAAGGGCACCGTCGGTTGTAGGCGGGTCGTCGCGCCCGTTCGCATGAACTTGCACCATCCAGGCTTAGCGCAATATTACCGTGTCGGATGGCTGAATGCGATAAGCTGCTGCAGTGCTGCTAAGGAAAAGTTTGCACCTCTAGCAACTCGCTTTCGGCACCGTCGGTGGCGGCAGCTGGAAGGTTGGGAATAGCGGCGGCTCGTTCCTTCCCCGGGTAATGGAAACAAAGACTTGGCATCGAATCACGCATCACGACATCGAAGAGCCTCTCCACCCGACTTTTCATCCTCCCCCACACAGACCTCGGTCGTGTCCGAGCTGATTCAGGCTATGAATATTCGCTTTGACTAACAACTGATACCGTAGATACGGCTTCGACCGCAATGCTCCAGTCATTGTTCGATGCAGATCTTGCACACTGTGACTCTAAACCACTCAGGGGTTCATGATGCGCCGCAAAGACCTGAGCAAACAGGCGGCTTCAGCTACAGGGCACTGATCCTACGCAATCTTGTATCTATATCCGAGGTGTCACGCATTCGAAATAGGCAGGCCGGTTTGAGATGCCCCGGTGTGAAGAAGAGTTACATCCTCGTGGCACAGTCAAGCTAGGTATCAACACGTTGCCATGTAACAGCAGGCTGTGACCTGCTCCCCTTGTACTTCTGACTGCTACTCCGCCCAGAACATTGGACTCAAGTATTGCCATTTGCCGGTCAGAAGGCAAACCGCAAGCATCAATATCGCTGAACCATCGCCGTCAGCTGGTACCAGGAAAGTCAACATGACCACATCGCCCCCGTACGTGTCGACGCTTGGCAACCTGTGTAGGTTATTCAGAAGGGTCCGCTTATCACGGAGCATCAGTTTCCCAGGTCATGTTTGCCTAGACTTCTGTGTCTCAGCCCTACGCACGTCCAGAACGTGTCGTACGACAAACATACTGAGACATGCTCGCCTATAGAACCCCAAGGGGACCCGTCAGGTATGGATCCGGGGATGTTTTAGTGTATGCAGGTGTTATGCCGAAGCCTTACCTTTTCGAGGTAGACTTGACAGCTGCATGATTCGATTTGGTTCACTTCAACAATGAAGTTGACATATTGCGTTACTCGATCTTGAACCTTCAAGGAAGTAGCCACTGGGACTATCTGTCATCTCTCGTGGGTTTCGGTCACTCATCATCGTCTTCGTCTTCGTCGTCGTTGTCGTCGTTTCGCCTTTCTTTCAAATCAAGAGCTAGACATGACGGGCAAATCATCATCGCGATTTTCCAACGTAGATCTGGATATGTTTCATACTCATGCTTGGTTACTCATTGCGAAAAGCTGATCAAGCACATCTCTCCGACATTCAAAAGTAGAGCATATGCCAAAGTTTGGATCATCAACTTTGATCTACAGCACCCCAGGATTTTAGAGAATTGCCTGACAGCATCACTGACATTGTAGCCACCACGACTGTAACAACATGGTACCTGATGGTGTCCAAAAGCTGCATTGGACGCAGCGGATCGCCCTAGTCCGACACAACCTCCATGCCGCTCGAAGGACGGGCGACTTTAGCTTCTTCAAGTCGCTACAGGCGCATGCTCTCATCGAGGGTACCGATCACGTCGCTCTCCTCAACCAGACCCTTGGCGACAACGCGGACGGTGTCCTCTCAACACTCGACAACCTTAATGCTGGCATAGCCTACGTCCACCAGGATGCATTCAAAGCGATTTATGATAATGCCAAGAACAACATGCACACAGGCGAGGATTCGTTGGCTAGTCGGCGGTCACTGCTCCGAGTAGACATTTGCCAGCAAAGGGATATGGCGGACCATGCTATCGACAAGACCACCAACTCTGCCATCAACCTCATCCAAGCCCAGCCAGCTCACTGTCAAGACGCGGTGGCGAATGCCTGGATGACCGGCGCTACCATTATGGCCGACGCGGTGTGCGTATGTCTCAAAGAGATGAATGGTCTCGAAGACCATCTCGATGACTTCATAAGTCTCGAATACTCCTGGAACAGCATCCAAAGCTCCGTTGACGCCGCCATTTCTGCCCTCCGCGGCATCTTCAGCCTCATGGCCACAACTGCTCCGCCTGCACTGCCACGCGCAAACAGAAACCTTAGCGTCTCCTCTTGCAGCAGCCAGGACCACGGTGGCGCAGCCAGCACGCGTAGTCGCAACTCTTCCACCGCCTCAGCATTCAGCATGATCAAACGTGCTTTCAGCGTGAGCGCACCGTCGGGCCCACCGCCCTCCAAGTCGGCACGCAGTAGCATGAACGGATCGAATCTGCCTCTCCCTGATCCCAACTCGCGAGGCTTCCGCGCTAGCATCAGCGCTGCATGTCCGACCAAAATGCCGAACGCTGGAGATCATCCTCACACCATACTCACGACTATCCCGCCAACGCCTGCAGTCATTGATATGGGCTCGCCGCTCAACGACGACGTCATGAATCCATTCAAGGAGAACCCGGATTACTTCGCCTTCGATATAGGTAACAGTAGGAAGAAGGAGCCAGAGCAGGGCAGCTCGTCAGAGATGCTTCATATGTGAGTTGATGCTCTGCGCATGCCGTCGCATGTAACTGACCGTGTGATAGTGAGGACCTCGATCCCCTTTACTCGCCGGCTGTGATTGAGATGCCTCAAGCTCTTAAGGTTCGTCGCCTCTCGGAGTCGTTCGATATGTCCAATCCTGACGGTATTGCTGTTTGATTACACATTGTTCTCGCGTGCTTGATAGTGGTATCTAGTATCATATCCATGCTCAAGTCAGTATTAGACTGTACTGCGCAACCGACGCGACATTGAACGAGAAGGACAGTACACAGCACGTGACAAATCACTAAATTATTGGGTATCTTACAATTCGTTACAAACCAGCTTTACTCTTCCTTGCAATATAAATCCTCTTCACATGATCCAGCCCACTCCAATCCATCAACGTACTCCCATCACTTTTCCTTTCTTTGTCTTCCAGTTTCTCGCTGCGGACCTCCAAATGCACCGCCTCAATTAATGCAGGCGACAGCTTCGGTACCTCCTCCTGTATATCGCCAACACTTCTCTCGCTCCTGAACCAACTCCGCAAACTTTTACTCCTACTGGTGCCCCTGCTCGCACTTACGCTTACAGTTGCGCTTGCACTTGCGCTTCGTCTCTGCTCTTCACCCTCTGGATACCTAAGCCACCACGGTTTGCGATCCAGCGAAAGCCAACTAGCTCTCGGTGGCGGCTTTCTTGGGCTCGGTAATCCCATCTCGTGGATTTCCTTGATGGGCAGTTCATAGTATCGGAGACTAGGCGCTGGGGCTTCCACAGGGTCGTCGTACGGTTTTATCGGTGCCGAGGAGCGCACGTTCTGCGGACAACTTATCCAGGCTTTGAATTTCTGGGGTTGCAGACTTGCGTTGTCGTCTTCGATGGACTTGGGTGTTGTGATGGGAGTGTTGCTGCTGCGGAACCATGATCGTGTGCGTTCGTGGCGCATGCCGAGGTAGTAGAAGACGATGGCGAGGATGATGATGCAGATTGCGATTGCAAATCCACTACCGACATTTTGACTCGTTGTAGTTCGTTTGGCAAGTAGGTGAGAGTGAAGGACAGGACTAGCCGACGCTCCTTGAGCCGCGAAGAGCAAGATGGCAGCGAATGAGTGTAGGAGGGACATTGTTGCACGACCGGGAACGCTGACATCCAGAGGGAGAACAGTGGCCAAAGTACTTAATGCAACACAAAAGCCCAGATCGCGGTCGCTTTCGAGTCTCACTGTTGCTGGTGTTGGGTGTGACCTAATTCGGCTTCGCGTCGGGATTCGGGGACTTTGAGGTGTATGCGCAGCTTGGGGTACCGCCCCATTGCTCATCAAATAGTAACATCGGAAGCCGATCTATGGCATACGCGAGTAGACTGGTGCCATTTTTATGAGATAATCTATCTTCTTTCGGTAAGAATTTTTGTTGGTTTACTGCTTTCGGTCGAGGTCTGTGAAGTTCTATTTTTCGAGCATTCATGGTTCTTCCCAGCTACCCATATTCATACTCGGGGCATTCACCTCACCAGTGCACGCCACCGTATGTAGTGAAGAATAGATTACCCGTCGAGTCCTCTCAGAGAATGACTCGTCTTACTCGCACCGACCTAAAGCTTCAGTTGGAAATGGCCTAGACACTGCTCCAGTCGCAGAGATTTTCCACACTCTCGACTGTGTCGCGTGAGATCGACTTAAGGCCGCCTGCCTTTGAAGGACCGGGGCGAGATCGCCTGTTGGGGTTTCAAAGTGTTGATAGAGGTTTCGAAGTAAGATCTTGTCGACGTCATAGGAGTTTGGTTGAAAGATGCGGGAAGTGTGGTACGGAGGATAGAATCGACTGCAGTAGAATTAGAAATGAAGCGAAGTTGTAACTGGATGTGACTTCCGCAATATAGAGTCTGTCAATCAGAAGAGCGACGACTAGATGAGACAGTTTGGAGGGGAGACAGTAAGGTGAGGTAGCGAGGGCGTAGAACGTCTACAACTCCGACTCACGCTCCCAGCTTGCTGCCTATATGCAAGTCTAGTGTCTTCGCCAGAACATACAGCAGTTCCAGCCTGTCGCACTTCACGCCTTTAGTCTTGCCCATCCTGACTAAATTGCCAACTATTGCTTCAACCTCTGTTCTTCGACCACTCTGCACATCCTGCAGCATGCTTGGCTCGATACCAGCTTTGATGGGGATCCTCGCTTTTGATCGGCCAAGTTCGAACGCCACCTTTTCGGGCGTAATATCGTATCCGTATGCAGCAGCAATATCACGGATCTCCAGCATTACAGCCTCAATCACGCCAGGAGCTTCGTCGCAGCTCTCAAGCACGGCAGTGTCCTTGCTGAACGCGAGCGCGCAGACGGGGTTCCATGAGGCATTAATGAGAAGCTTGGTCCACCGGATCAATTGCACGTCGTCGTGAAATATCGCAGTGGCACCAGCAGATTGTATGAGCTGAGTGAAAGCTTTTGCGTGTTGGGCTGGTGCAGAGGAGGGGTATGCGCCAATTTCGAGTCTCTCGATCTCGCCGTGTGTGATAACGCCAGCAGGTCGTTGCGTCACAGGGAAGTAGAGTACTGTGCTGACGATGGGATTGCTTGGAAAGACCTCACGGTATTCCTCTTCAATACCAATCCCGTTCTGAAGGAGCACAATAGTGGTGTGTTCTGGTGTAACTGCCGGTGCAATCAATTTCGGTACAGTGCCCGGGATGGCTTTGCTGCAAACTACGATGTAGTCGAATGGCGTTGGATCCGCGGATGCTGCTTCTTCGCAACTCTTTACAACGCTCGGCCTGAAATGGATACCTTGACCAAATATCGAGGAGTTGATAATGAATCCATCATTCTTGGCGATCTCGTAGTTGGACCGGCAAACAGCTGTGGTCGACGATGTCTTGGAGAGGAGCCAGAGATAGACTGTTCCAACACCACCCGCGCCGAACAAAAGGACTCTTGGTTGTGTGCTCGCTGTCATGGCTGAGACGAGGGGAGTGGGAGTTGGTCTGTGACTGGAGTATGATACCGATACCGGAAGTTATTTCCCTTGTCGTTCGCAGGGCGTCTGCGTCCCCACTTCTTTCCAACCTCAACTTTGACCGCGACCTTTGCCGTTGCTCACTCACTGTCTGGCTCCTCGTCACTTGGACTGTTGCTCTTTTCTCCCAGCTCTGCCACCACGCAGTCTTACATTTTCAGTCTTGTACGAGCGATATCGCAGTGAATGGTGTTATGACGTAATGTCTGACCTCCAGCTTCGAACTAGCCACACTGAAACTCATTTGACCGAACACCATACCATGTACTATGGTACTGTACTGCCTCTAAGCACATCCAAACAACCAGCATATGGGGGGCCTAACTCAGCCCTATGAGATGTCCTAGAAAAATCTTTAATTTCTTAACAGCAACATCGCCTAAAAGAGTCCAAGTTTGATAGTAAGTTCCCGTCTGTGTGCCTTCTCTACGACCTAGTGTATCTAAAAGGTCTATAGGAAGACTGTAGAGCAGTTGCAAAGTTGCCTGCACAGAATTGATACAGTATGCACGGACCCCTATATGCTGGTCGGTCGGATGTGCTTAGAGGCAGTATAGGTCGATATACTCCGCCATTAGGATGACTAGCAAGCTTTTTAGTCTATGCAAGGTTAACAGGCTCGTTGAAAACAGTATGAAATAGATACTTGTCGCTACAATTCCATGAGCTCTTCCGAAACGAACGTGATCGCTTTATTATACCAACAACGAGGCTTATATCTTCACAGATGCGACTGCTGCAGAACATCACTGTAGAAAGCGAAATAGCTGTCACTCAGCTACAGAGCAAGGAAAAGCTGTATACAATGTACAATTTAATACATAGTGCATGTATGTTTAGAAGGAATTCCACCTGGTTGCCAACTTCTGTTACATGGACCAAGGTTTACTCTCAACTTGTATTAGCACTGCTTCTGTACTTCAGATTAAAGTAACATCCTTTAAGCTCTTTCGCAGTATTCCGTCTTGCTGACCGCTGCTATTGCTTTCGAGAGGTCTACTTGAAAATAACAAATGGTACCGTATGGGCAGACAGGTTCTGCCAACTCGATTGTACGGAGTTCTTTTTCCAGGGCATCTAGCGCCCCCGCAACTTCCCTGGGCCCGTCAGCTGTGAGGACGATCTTATCTTGCCAATGCGACTGAGGTGCAGCCAGAGATGTAAGGCACGGATCCTTCTCGTACAAAAAACTGAGTCGTAGGTGTTCGAGTTGCGATATTTCCTCCAGCATATGAATGGATCCGGTCCATGTTCCAGCAGACATTGTCATGCTAACCAACTCAACAAACTTTAGCGTATGGCGATGCATTCGCAGGAATGCATTGAAAGCATGATAGTTGATGAGTATGCCTTCTAGAGCAAGTCGAGAGAGCTGTGGCCAGTGGACCGTACTCTGCGAGTTAGCACCTGTGAACGTCCATTCTTTACCCAAACCAGCGTAATTTCAAACCTCAAGCTGGCGCACATTGGTGGCAATCTCAAGCAAGTCGCGGATCCACTGATTACGAAGGTAACCACGAGCGTTCACTGAAATACCTCTGTTAGAAAGGAACCATTCGCTTTGTGGGGATTGTACGTTCCAATAAGACGCGGGTAGGACATTATCAAGCCACGCCACAAAATGGAACACCACTTCGAGGTTCCCCTTTGGGTCGATGCTGCGCAAAATTGTCATCATCAGCTCGTAGACGCGTTCTCCTCCCCTGTGACTTTTGCAATCCCTAGCGTCCATTTGGTACTGGTGCCCAAAGATATGGAGGTACCCACAGCGGATCCCCATGTAGGGACGATCTGTGCACATCCCGGAAATGCAACACTCTGTATCAATTTGAACAGTCTCCAGACTCTTCAAAGCTAAGAGTGCTTCTGTCAGAACGATAGTGTCCAGACCAGACGACCTAACGCTGGTTTGTAGGTCTCCATGCATGCGCTGAGTTTCCAGATCGGTGTCATATATCTGCATTATGTGCCTAAGATCCGCGCCACTGATTGTGGCACGATTCACGAACACCGATAGCTCTGAATGCTGTGCAATCTCGAGAAGTGTTGCTAGACTCAAGGGATGAAGGAACGCGATTAGGTGCTGGAAGAAGCGTTTGCCGAAGGTGTAGACAGAGCTGGAGCGAGCTAATCTGCACACTCGCCGAATGCTGAGCAAGGACGTATCATCGAAATGCTCACAGATGCTGTCAACTAATTCTGATGGCAGGTCAAGGAGGCGAAATGGAGTATTGGGCTTGAGCCGAGGCATAATGGGTGTGCAGTGGTGGTGAGGGCGCGTGTGGCGGGTAGATCTTGCAAGATGCGCGGAAGAAGTTGCTGCCTGAAACCAAGCCAAGTGGCGAAGTGCAGTGAAGTGAAGTGAAGTGAAGTGAAGTGAAGTGAAGTGGAGTTTGGAGCATAAGATTGGGCGTTAGAGGGCCAGAACGCCAAGCTTCCCCCGCGCCTTTACACCTCGCTCATCAAGTGAGTGGGTGAACGTAGAGAGTAAAGAAATGTATTCGAATCACAGCCATCGATAATGTGTGAACGTTGCGAGCCCATGTGGAGAATTACACAACGCCGTCCAATGCATACCCGGATGATCGTGCCAGTCTATGATATCTATAGAACGCCATGAAACATGATCAAAACATAAATCGCTGGTCCCGGGGGAGAAACCACACCATACTATCTTAATAAAACACAAAATTCTAAAGGCAAAGTGCCAGCAATACAGCTGCTTTACATCCTACGCTTGGTAGGCTGAAACATGCTCGACCCTTCTCGCTTCCTCTTCGGTGCTGAGGCAGCTCCAACACCGTGAGCAGTCGGCTTCAGTTTGGGCGCGTTGAACTGCTGTCCAGCTGGGAGTGATGTTCGCGGTGGCGCTACGTTCGCCTGTGGCGCTGGTCGTTTAATGATGGGCTGTCGGTTTGCGGGTGGCTTGGGTGCTGCAGCCCTTTCTGCAGCAGACGCAGCAGCTTGCTTCGACAAAGCCATGGTCTTGGGAGCCTCGTGCTGTGCCATTCTCACCAGTCGTTCTGGTACTTGTGCGACTGTGTTCTTTCTCATGGCCAATAGATGCTGCGGTGTATGAGTGGCTTTTGTTCGCGCTTGGTTTCGATCGAACATTCCTCTCTTGAGCTTGTCCATAGCAACCTTTCCAGTCTTAGCGGGTGCCGCAGGCTGTCCCCAAGCGCGCCCTCCACCGCTACCAAAGTTGGTGATGTTGCTACTTCGAGCACCGTACCCAACCCGAGTGTTCATAATGAGAGTCTTGTTCACGTCTCTGTCTGCCTGGAGAGCCTTCATCTGCTGCTTCAGCTGGTTTTCTTGGTCCAGCTTTTCCTTCTCTGCGTCCTTTATGAGCTTCTTGTAGACCTTGCTCCAATTTCGAGGGTCGCGCGGTTGATGCGGCTTTTGATCCCAATTTGGAACATCTCTTTTGATGTATCTCAGCCAGATGTCCCCTGTCTCGCCCTGGATCTGCGTACAATTCTCCTCAAGCTCCTGTAGCTGTGCTGGGTTTTGAATATGACGAAGAACTGGTTCAAGGAACGAGAAGGGTATGTCTCCGATGTCGTTGAGCATGTCGATGTTCTTGATAAGGCGCTGCCTTGCCAGCTCGTAAAGGGTTGACACCGGCATGATGTGTAAAAGGCTGGATTTCTGGAGGTGCGAATAGGCGTTGCGAGACAAATACGAAATACGGTTTGTGCGAATGCGTTTGCGTAGGACTGCAGGCTACAGTGCTTAACAGACCTTCTGAGGAGGTGTCGAGGGCAGATGCAATTGCGTATAGATCGATCGAGGGGCGAAGATCCCCAGACAGGTTTATAGCTCCTCAAACATGGCGAGATATCCAGGCAGCGAAGGCTTGTCAACGACCGAGAGATATTTGAGTGGTGATCGAGACAAGTGCAAACATGTGTCAAATAGTGAATGAGGAGGGTGACGTTGGATCCGCGGGTGAGCAGCGGTACCCCGGTCGACTAGCGACTGGCCCATGCTTCACGGTCAGAACTTCGGGATTCATTGTTGCGAAGAACAACGCAAACCAATATCAGAGCGACAACACACTACAGTCTTCCGAAAACACTTGGACAACTTCAGCGAATATGACAGTTACAGACTGGTCGTTGCTGCCGCAAGTAGATGAAGGTAACGTAATCAACAAGCGCCTGTCGATGAGAGCCTCTACTAACTGCAATAGATGCGCTTCACAATGTATCTCGACTTCTCGCCGTCGAGGCTCGACCGTACCAACAGGTAGCCAGCCGCCTACTCAAGGAGAACTTCTTCGACTATGCGCGTCCGAAACAGTTACCCTCCCCACCTCCGGATGCTTCTGCCGCCGAAGAGGAAGCTGCAGCCAAGGTCGTAGAGCGCGACCAGCAAGCACACAAAGTCGAGCTCTGGCGAGAAAACATCATGAACGAGCTGTCCATGTTGGATTACGCGATCCTGCGATTCGAGTTTACCACAAACAGCAATCATACTGAGCGCGAACGATATGCAGTAGAAAAGGACGGCATTACAGCGAAGCAACAGCACGTCAGAGATACTATCGAAGATTTACGCGTGAAGTTAGTTGATGCGAAGGAGACACTAGCGGTGCGCAAGACGTACGACGAATTGACAGACAAGATCACAAGCAGCAAAATGTTGAAACCACGGGATGAGCAAGCCCTGGCGCACGCAAAGCTGGATGAAGAGATCGCAGAACTCGAGCACGAAGTGCAATCTGCCAAAGACACGTGGGAAGAGCGACGTATACAGTTCGGCCGTATTGAAGAAGAGGCCAGGGGGATGCTGCGCATGATCAAGGACGAGAAAGAGGAGGCTGAGCGCAAGGAGGGTATGATGAAGGACGGCGACGAGGATGGAGAGGGCGAAGGCAGCACATCTAGGGGAGATGCAAGCCATGTCGGTACTCCGAGACCAGACGGTGGAATGACACCCGTTCACGCCAGCCAGAGTGGAGAAGGCTCGTCAACACTCAAGGTGCCGCCACAGGACAGATTGAAGCCCTTGTCGAGAGACGTCAGTGTCGCCCCATCACCTGCAAGATCGTCGGCGCACGAAGACACCCCCATGGCGGACTCGGGCGCGCCGTCAGGAGACGTGCAAGCCGAAGACTCGGATGGCATCGACGAAGGGGAAGACTTGGAGGAGGGCGAAGAGGACGGTGAGGCATCGCCAGACAAGATGGACGAGTCGTGATGAGATCATGTCTCTATCTTCACTTTCATGTTGGTTGCATAGCGCGGTGTTCAGGTTGAGACGGCCGTTTGACTTGTTTTTTTCGTTCAATCATATCTCGAGAGTCTGAAGAGGCTTCATGATGCCTCAGCGACGACCTTCTTTCCTGCTGCAATAGCATCTTCTGCTTTCTTGATCTCCTCGGATGATGCGTCATCGTCCATTTCCTTCCTGCTCTCCTACTTCTGATCAGTGGCACGTCCCATTATACAGAACCGAACTACTTACGAGTTCCCCCTCAAGCTTCTCAACTGCCTGTTCGATTCTTGTTCGGATTGCAGGGAAGACGTTCTGAGTTTCCTGAAGTGCTTGTTTCTGTTCTCGATTAGGCTGCACCACATCTATCAGAGTGGTGCAAACTCACCTCCTGCCTCAGCGTGTATTCTTTGTTGTCGTCGCCTTCGCTAGCCTCAAGCTTCTTGATGCGCTCCTCTTGCTGCACAAGCTCCTTGTGGTAGCTAGCTTCCTCCTTGACCAACCGGTTGACAGACCCAGTCGCAATTGCGAGCTTCGACGGTGGAGGCATTTTGATCTGTGTGAGTATCGGGGTTGGGTTTGTGTTATATTTTTTTATAATACTGCGCGCGGGTTCGATTTATCTCAGTTGCTGCCTTGATGCCGTATGCTTTGTTGCCCTGGCCGACGAAATTCATCGCGGGGCCACCGATAAAGACAGGCACCAGGCCACATGTAGTTAGACGTCAACCACTTTACGCGCTCCACGTCCCCTTTCGCGTACGCAACGCGTCGCATTAGTTGATACTGCACCCCTCCTCACTACACAGACGTCGCAATCGCCTAGTCCTGGGCACAACACCGCGGCCATGTCTTCTCCCACGAAGAGACGCACGCAGCGCTCTTCAGCCTCTGCTACACCCAGAAGAGCAACACGAAATTCTCAAATTCCCTCCAGCCCGGCACCCATGGGCGCAGAGGATCAGATCCAGTCCGAGGCTTCGCAGGCTTCGTCGCGCGGACTGCAGGCTACTCCCACAACTTCCAGACTCCAGGCTACCTCAACACAATCGCAATCGCCGCTCTTCTTCCGTTCGTCCCCCGCAAATGGCTCTGCTTCACAGGATGCAAATGGCGTAGCTGAGAGCGATGGCGGCGCAACGCCAAGGGCTAGTGCTATGAACATTGGAGGTATTTTGCATTTGCGAATCTAATCTTGGGTTTGACTGACTGGGGTAGATTCTTCGCCCATCCATTATGCCTCCAGCTCCAGTCCCGGCCGTGCTCTCAACACGCCCACCAACGACCCTCGAAGCAGCAGCAGTGCCCTGTTCGTCCGTGGTTCCGAATCTGGTGCTCGCCATCGAAGAAGCGATATCCACTCCGATGTCTTTGGCGTGAGCTCCGCCGCAGGCCCGCGACGTAGAATGTTTGTTGACGAGCATGGTATGGCTGTTCACGATGCTTCGGATGCGCCCACCTTCTCCAATATGAACCCAGATACTTCAGATGCAGACGTTTTAGGCGGGAATACCTCACGCATCATTTGGGGAACGAATGTTTCACTTGTAGATGCCAGACACGCCATGAAGGATTTTCTGATGAATTTTCAGAGGAAGTACCGTTTGATCCAGGAGGGCGAGCTGGAAGAGGGCATGAGCTTGCCCGCAGAGCACCCAGCCATGGCTCGAGAATACGTTGACATGATGAAGATGATGCTCGAGCTCGGTATCACACCTCTCAACCTGGACGCACGCAACTTGAAGTCCTACCCACCAACAAGGAAGCTGTGGCATCAATTACAAGCATACCCTAACGAAATCATCCCAATCATGGATGTGGCGATCAAGGACGTCATGCTCGAAATTGCTGAAAAGCGCATGGCAGAGATGAGGGTCCAACTTTCACAGCAACAGCGCGGTGCGCAACCCAGAGCTCGCGACTCTAGCTCTCTTCCACCTATGCTAAGCTCGGATGCGCCCACACCTGGAGCTCCTTCACCTGCTCCATTTGCAGACATCCCAAACCTGGTCAGCGAGGTTGACCAGAAGACTTACAATGTCAGGCCGTTTGGTCTCGACAACACAATCAATCTACGCGAGCTAAACCCTGGTGACATGGACAAGCTGGTCAGCGTAAAGGGTCTGGTCATTAGGACCACACCGATCATCCCGGATATGAAGGACGGTAAGTCAAGTCTACCCACACTAATGCAAGTGTACTGACGAAATCAGCTTTCTTCCGCTGCGCTGTGTGCAATCATACCGTTAGGGTCGACATTGACCGTGGTAAGATCACAGAGCCCACCAAGTGTCCGCGTGCTGTTTGCGAGTCACCCAACTCCATGCAGATCATCCACAACCGATCTGGGTTCGCCAACAAGCAGGTCATCAAGCTACAAGAAACGCCTGACAACGTTCCTGATGGTCAGACACCACACTCAGTCTCACTCTGCGCATATGATGAGCTCGTTGATGTGTGCAAAGCGGGTGACCGAGTCGAGATCACTGGTATCTTCAAGTGCAACCAAGTCCGCATTAATCCTCGTCAACGATCTGTCAAAAACATCTTCAAAACTTACGTTGATGCATTGCATATCCAGAAGGTCGACAAGAAGCGTATGGGCATCGATGTGTCAACGATTGAGGAAGAGCTCGCTGAGCATGCAGCCGGTGATATCGAAGAGACAAGAAAGGTTTCAGAGGAAGAAGAGGCGAAGATCAAGGCAACCGCTGCGCGCCCCGACGTGTACGAGCTTCTCTCTCGCTCCCTAGCGCCCAGTATCTACGAGATGGATGATGTCAAGAAGGGCATTCTGCTCCAACTCTTTGGAGGTACCAACAAACAGTTTGAGAAGGGTGGTAGCCCGAGGTATCGAGGCGACATCAACATCCTACTCTGTGGTGACCCATCGACATCCAAGTCTCAGATCCTACAGTACGTGCACAGGATCGCACCACGTGGAGTATACACCTCTGGAAAGGGTTCTTCCGCTGTCGGTCTGACTGCGTATGTCACACGTGATCCGGAGACACGTCAACTAGTCCTTGAGTCCGGAGCTTTGGTTCTCTCTGATGGCGGTGTATGCTGCATTGACGAGTTTGACAAAATGTCCGAATCCACCCGTTCAGTTCTGCACGAAGTTATGGAACAGCAAACAGTCTCCATCGCCAAGGCAGGTATCATCACCACCCTCAATGCTCGCAGTTCTATCCTCGCATCCGCCAACCCGATCGGCTCAAAGTACAACGTCAACCTCCCTGTTCCGCAGAACATCGATCTCCCTCCTACTCTCCTCTCTCGCTTCGACCTCGTCTACCTTGTGCTTGATCGCATTGACGAACAAGCCGATCGCAGACTCGCTCGTCACTTGGTTGGCATGTACCTTGAAGATACCCCTGACAACGCTTCAAAAGCTGAAGTCCTCCCTGTCGAGTTCCTCACAGCTTACATATCTTATGCACGAGCCAATATTCACCCCAAGATCACGGAGCCTGCACAAAAGGCGCTCGTGGACGCATACGTCGCTATGCGCGCTCTCGGCGCCGACATCAGGAGTCAAGAGCGTCGCATAACTGCCACGACCAGACAGTTGGAGTCTATGATCCGTCTCGCCGAAGCACACGCAAAGATGCGCCTTAGCGAAACCGTCACAGCAGACGACGTGAACGAAGCCGTCCGCCTCATCAAATCCGCACTCAAGCAGGCTGCCACCGACGCACGCACAGGTCTCATCGACATGTCGCTGCTCACCGAGGGTACATCGACAGGTGACCGCAGGAGGAAAGAGGATCTCAAACGCGCTGTCTTGGCTGGGCTTGACGAGCTGGCGGGCGCCGGACAGAGCGTCAGGATGAGCGAGCTAGTCAAGCACATCAGAGAGGGCGCGAGCGAACAAGTAGAGAACCAGGAATTCTTGGAGGTGTTGCGCGCGGCTGAAGCTGAGGGGACAGTACAAGTTAGTGGTGAAGGACCAAGGAGGACAGTCAAGAAGATTGTTGGAACATTTTGATTTAGGTTTAGTCATGAACAAGTAGACAAACGTCTCGATGAAGTCCTAATGCATGCTTTTACGTCTCAACCACACAACATCACTTCATCCCTTCCCTTCCATAACCCCCTCGACACTGCACCTTCCTCTACCACCCTACAAATCAACCTTCCACCAAACATCACTCTCCACCACCTTTCCCTTCCCCCTTAAATCCACCCAATTTCTTCCCCAACTAAACTCTCTTTCTCCTTCTCCCTCTTTTCCCCCTTCTTCTTCTCCCTCCTCACTGCGATGACCCGAGTCCTTACGCGCAACCACCCGCGTCAAAACCTGCATCTCCATCTCATCCATCTCCTTCTCCAACGCTAGTTTCTCACGCGTGCGCGAACCCTCGGATCCAGATCCGGACTCTGATGCTGATGCTGACGCTGATGCCGACTTCGCCGGGCGGGAAGTGAGCCAGTGCCGCAGCGTGGTGGTGGGGGTGTGGATGAGATGTTTGAGGGCGCGGATCGTGGTATGGAAGTGCGGGACAACGGTAGTGATGTTTTCAGAGCTGGGTTTGCGGTTCGTTGTGCTTGAGGTATGGGTTGGAGGTGGAGATGGAGTTGGAGATGGAGGGAGAAAGGCGCGTGGGTAGGGGGTTGGTGGGCGGTGGTACGCGTATGCACTTTTGGAGTTGGGGTTGGGTCGAGAGTGCGGGTGCGGTTGTAACTCGAAGTGGATTTGTGAAGGCATGGTGGATGCTGGGGTTTGGGGTTTGGGTTGAAGTTGGATCCAACCTTTGGTGAAGGGCTTGTATGTGAGTGTAGAATTCGGTTGCTTTTCGGGCTGAAAGAGAATAGTTGAGATTACATACCGTTCAATTTTCTGATTATTCGTGAGTTTTTCCGGGGGACTCAATGAGGATGGTTGGCATGGTCGTCGACCATAGTTCGTATACTCGTAAACCATGATATGGTGGTGCCGCCATTCTTGGTTCGCGTAAACTCACGAACTCAATGGTAAACAGCTGGTATTGCGACTTTGCTCCTTCTTCGATTCCATGGTTGGCCTTGGACCTTCGTCGATAGCTAACGTTTTACTGGCAAAATTTCAATCACTACAATGGGTGGCTCGAAACGAGTTTTGGAGCTTCGGTACCCAGGTTGAGTCTCTGGAGATACGATGCAGATCATCGACAAGAATGTATTGGTCCTCCAGAGGTTATGCTAATTTGGTTGGCGGAGATCTGCTTGGTCATTGAACCCATCGTTAGGCACCCCCAGTCCTCGAAGGACTTCACTCGGAATCGTTGTGGATCAACTATGGAAGGATCAATGTTGTATCAAAGTTGGAAATTAAGGATAACAGTCTGGATCAAGAACCACAGATTAGATGACACTGCATAGCCAATAGTGACAAAATTCGCAAACGAGAAATTAGATGTAAACCTGATTCCGAAGCTACTGATTGTTCCTGGATATGTAGTGCTTTGCAAGGTGTGTCCCAGTTGTAGACGTTGGACACCGATATCGAAAATTACCTAGACTAAGGTAATGGTCTCTCTGTCCAAATTTTCGGGATCAAAGTCCTTGAACTCCGGCCTTCCTCTGAACTCAGCCTGTTGGTGAGTGTCACACTGGAAAGCCCCAACACGCTCATACTCATGTGGTGCCCGGCCTGTAGGTTCGACAATGATACCTTGTACGTATGAAGTCGACTGAAACTCGGAATAAGTTAAAGCAAGAAGATAAGTCCCCTCACAGTTACGAACTCCTTCGCTGTAGCCTTGATCATACACACGGAAAAAGCTGAACATGTTCGTCTCAGCCAGAGCCTCGCAGTCTTGACTCCGACGAAGATTGCCGGACATGCGAATAAATCCGTCCTTGACAGCACCCATAGGATCCGAAGTAGCTAAGTTGACATGAACCTCGTGAACGACGACAAGACCACGCCGTGCAACGGGGTGATATAGTCCCTGTTCTGTCTCTGCGTAGGACACTGCAAAGTGATGAATGCGTTTCTGCGCGGAGGCCCATGACCAAGACGGTGCTGAATATGACAAAATCAGCGTTCAGTCTGTTTTAAAGTGACATTGATTTACCATGATCGAGTGCGCGGTCACGCCAGCCCAAATTGTTAACAGAGCTAACAGGAAAGCTACCTATGAACCAAAGTAACCCGTGGATTAAATTTTTCCGCCAAAGCCCAGCTACATACTGGTCTTGCAGAACGTCGTTGAAACATTTCGCAAGGCCAGAGATGGCTGGAAAGATATGGCTTCTGTGTGTTAAACTAGTTGACGAGTAGACAGTCACCAGACCGAGCCACGTTTGGTAGATGTCCTTCCTGTTGGCAGCTTCTCCTGGACTATGACGCCTGTCTCGCAGCAAGGCTGGAAGCTTATCAATGCCTCCATACCGCTCACGTGAATCAATCAGGCTTCTTTCAGGGAACGTCTCATTGGCAAGGAGTTCTGAGCATTCCCATGTCAACTGTTCACCAAATGAGATGGAGCAAGGAATCAAGATACGTTCTTGATAGACTCAACCACGCCTTCCAAGCCCGTTTGATGCAGAACCGGGTGTTTGCCACCCACTATACCCACAGTATTCTTTGTCGTGATCGTTACGAACAATGCGGAGTTTGATCAGAGCCCTGCGTGCCAGATCCTTTGTTTGGAATAGGCCATCAGACAAATGGAATTCGTCCAGATCCATTTTGAGTGCAGCTGCAACGGCTCCAAAGTTACACGATGCATTTCGATATACCGACCCCATGAGCGACGCCTCCTTGAGCCAATCCTCCGGGTCATCTTGTACGATGCAAAGGGCATCCATCCAGACGTAGTCTATACCCAGTTGCCGAGCTACGACGACTGAATCGCGAAGGACAGGCGGTAGTTGACACGGATTGATGCGTTGCTGAAGCTCGGTGATGTTGGATCGAAGTAAGTTGAACATGCCATCTTGATGCCATCGATGACTGATAGTGGCATACTTCGTTGAACCGTGCTTGAAAACATGTGATGAGCTCGTGATGAGCTTTGGATCTCCTGTGATATCAACCAACCTAGTTGGTAAAAACGGATGGGTACTCTTGTCAGTTTTTTCGCGGCAAATTCTGTGTTGCTGTGAGCAAGTTTGGTACCACTCTCGTATCTGTGATAAGCATGGGGCGTCGTCTGTTGTACCCGGAGTGTGATTCGGACATATTTTCAGGGACTTCGTGCGCGAGGGATCAAGATTCGGGGCCAAGTCGAAAGCAGACGACAGGCTTAACTCGTTAATAGGCATATATTTCACAATCGAAGAAACCCGTCCGCGTGGATGACCCCCATGTATTTTCCACTCGAATCGCCCTGTATTGGGACCGGAATAGGACAACCAAGAGTAACCATGATTCCTATAGTGGTGACGATGTAGAAAGGCGCAGTGGTCACACCTTTTCGAGGAATCGTAAGCAATTCCTCCATTTGGTAGTGGTCGAACAACGTTGTCCACCGGCCTGTCTGGGCGTATGAACAGCCTCTCGCACGTTGCACAAAGCTTAGCCAGCGACGGCCATCGGCTCTGAGAAGACCCAAGAGTCGCTGTATATGAAATGGGATTTTGGTTTGTCCGACTTATCACGCTATTCGCGCTCCTGGTCTTGACTGCAACCACTGACATGTGAACTGATAGGTGGGTGATCTGAGGACGAACGAGGAATTTGACGGAAGGACAGGAACGACGCGACGTGCAGTGTATGACGCTATGGAGCTGAGGCGATATTGCGGGTGTAGAGAGATGGGGAGGTAGAAATGAAGCTGCGAAGTCGATGCCTGCCTGTTCGCTCGAGGCAGGATAACCTGAAGCGCCAGCCCCACTGCAGCCTGCGCGGCACATGTCACAACCACCGCTGCAGCGGGATGGAGGACTTGCAGGAGTTGTTTCTTTCAAATGATCTTGTGAGGGGCTTCACACTGAAATTTGAATGTTGTGTTGCGGGACGCTTCTTGATTTGACCTGGTTGGAGTCCTTAGTTAATAGTGTTTGCTTGAACGAACAGACCATTAGGTCAAGGCTCGCAAGACGTACAGTATGTCGGTTTCGGAATCCGCCCAGGCTTCTTTCAGTAACGTGATCTGACGCTGAATACGATGCGAGAGCATTGAGACGTAACTTCGTAATTGTGGAGTAGCACATAATAATTGATTGATAACACTGCGGAACTGCAGCTATTCTGAGTCGTCTGCAGCACTATCGTCACCATCATCATCGTCGTGGGAATCACGATTGCCATCGTCTTCGTCATCGTCCTGGTTATCATCGCTCGACTCACCATCGTCCTGGTCTCCTTCCTCGCTCTCTTCTTCGTCGTCATCGCTGAATTCGATCTTTTGAACGGGCGCAGGCTTTGCGGCAGCAGCTCTACGCTTCGGTCGACCACCAGTGTCTTCGGTTTTTCCCCATGCAGCTTCACCTTCTTGAATGGCCTCCAGGTCTTTGGCAAACTCCCGCTTCTCTTTGATTTTGGCTGCTTTTTCGTCCGAGTACCTCCCATCCATGCCTGCGTCTGACAGCATGCCTTTGAGATGCTTGATCTTTTCTTTTGTTGTGTCGCACTTGGCTAGCTCCTTCGACCAAACTTTACGAATGCCGCACTTGACAAGCCAACTTTGCAGCCGCTTGATCTCAGCCTGATCTGGGTCGTCAGTAGCCTTGCTCGCAGCCTTGGCTTTTGGTTTTGTAGCCTCCTTCTTCGCAGCTGGTACTTTCTTTTGCCTCTTGCCCTTTGCTGGTGAGTCGTCGAGCAAGCTTGACAGCTCGCTCTCTGAGACGTCGCCCTTGTCCTCGGTAGGTGGTGTCTTCGCCTTTCTTGCAGGTTTTGCGGCAGGCTCAGCGTCACTGTCTTCGTCTTCCACGACAGGTTTTGTCCTCCTCGTAGGCTTTTCTGATATGTCTCCTTCATCGTCATCAGAGTCCTCCGCCACCACCTTCTTCGGCTTTCGGACAGGCTTCTTTGCAGGCTCGCTATCCGCTTCAGAGAGCTCGTCTGACAGGTCGTCGTCTGTAGAAGTCGTCTTTCGTCGCTTCTGTGGCTGCTTCTTCGGTACTGAAGCCTTTCGTTTGGCGCCTTGCTTGGCCTCAGCCTTGGTCTCGGCCTTCTTCGGTGGCGCCTTGGGTTTTGAGGCTTTCGGTGCAGGCTTTACAGGTTCAGGCTCAGGTTCATCGCCACAGTATTTGTTCTATACTACAATCAGGTCTGCTCGCACTGAAGTTAGACAATGCACACTTACGACTGCCTCCATGATTGCATCCTGGCTTCTCTGCTTCCAGGCAGAACTCTTAAGCAGCCCAGCTGTTAGGCCGAGCTGCTGCTCTGCGCGCGCTCGAACGCGCTTGACGGTCAAGTCATCTGTGTTGCCAGCTTTGTGTAGCGAGATGACAACATCATGGAGCTGCTTAATGACGGCAGCTTCTGAGGGTTGCTCTGAATCAGACATATTACGCGTTGACACGGCTTTATTGAATGTTGTTTGCTGCCAACGCGACCGACGCGCTGCAACGACGGTCCACTAGCCTGCCTAGGGAGCTTAGGGCAGGAACGCCCAACAGCTTCACCCTAGCGCAGCGGGGTCGTCCAATTACATACGTTCACAAGCTGCAGTGCTACCCAGACGTTGGTCGCTCCAACAGGGCCGATATATTAGTTGCGCATTCGCACTCGAAGCCCAAAGTGCTGCTTTGCCATGGGATCTTGAGCAAGTATGAAGAAGCTCGTTTTTGTTGGTCGAACACTTGTGCAGCACCACCCTGTATGCAACAAATGTAGCAAAAAGGTGTTATACCATTACCAGACACTATCTTGTGACTAGTAGCAGTGTTGTGTGCGTGGAGCGCCTGGAGTTTCCTGGTGCTCTTAGGAGGTGTTCGGTCAATGAAAACGAGCTTCTTCGTAGAATGGGCAAATAAGAAGAGTGGACCTGCACACACCTCTGCTCCTGCTCCAGCTCACCGCCCCATATCAAGTTAGCTGGTCTGTGAGCCCACCGCGGGGAGCTCGACCGACGTCACAGCTATTTTGCAAGTTTGCGCGTCGCTTCTGCCGTTTCTTCAACAATCCGCAAAATCCTCGTTGACCCTCACTGCATGCTTCTAGGCTCGACCGCTCCCCATATAGTACCACTCTAACCGGATTTCCTCTCTGCCTGCAGTATTGCTCTGTCGTCTGCCTTGGTTGGTCTTCTGCCGAATCGTCGATTGTGCCAGAACCCACTTCCAGTGTCGAGCGGGTCCCTCCTACAACCAAAATCATTCTTTCGTCACCCACCACGCCCATTACTGAAGACCTCCTCTCCTGCACGGTCTCTGTCTCCTGAAACCTTTGCGGTCGATACTCGCGACACTCAACAACGCTCTACAAACGTTGAATGCTTGGCGCCGTTTAACGCTCGCGACAACCTCCCTACATACCCCTCACTCACCTTCGAACACATTCTATAATACCAGCCGCAAACATGTCGTCGGACACACCTACAAAACTCGTGAGAGAGAAGCAGAACGAAGGCCGCCTGCTCCTCGTCTCGAACCGTCTGCCCATCACCATCAAGCGCGCTGATGAGGGCAAATATGAAATGTCCATGTCTTCTGGAGGATTGGTCAGTGGCTTGAGCGGACTTTCAAAGACCACCACCTTCCAGTGGTATGGCTGGCCGGGTCTGGAAGTACCAGACGATGAGGTAGCCGGCCTCAAAGACCAGCTTAAGAGCGAGTACAACGCCGTACCCATCATGCTCGACGACGAGCTCGCAGATCGTCACTACAACGGCTTCTCAAGTGAGTGATTTCCTCAAGACACAGTGCACAGTAGACTGACAATACGTCCAGATGCCATCATGTGGCCGCTCTTCCACTACCACCCCGGTGAGATCACCTTTGACGAGTCCGCGTGGGAGGGCTATACCGAGGCCAACCGCCTATTTGCAAAGGCTGTCGCAAAGGATGTTCAGGACAACGACATGGTCTGGGTACACGACTACCACCTCATGCTCATGCCTGCCATGCTGCGCGAAGAGATTGGCAACACCAAGAAGAACGTCAAGATTGGCTTCTTCCTCCACACTCCTTTCCCTTCCTCTGAAATCTACCGTATTCTGCCAGTCCGTAACGAGATCCTGCTGGGCGTACTACACTGCGATCTGATCGGCTTCCACACATACGACTACGCTCGTCACTTCCTGAGCAGTTGCTCGCGCATCTTGTAAGTACAATGTCTCACCAACGGTAGCGCAATCACTGACTGAAACAGGGGTCTTGCAACAACACCAAACGGCGTCGAATTCCAGGGCAAGGTTGTTACGGTCGGCGCGTTCCCTATCGGTATCGATCCCGAGAAGTTCGACGAGGGTCTGCAAAAGCCCAAGGTCCAAGAGCGCATCGCAGCCCTTGAGAAGAAGTTCCAGGGTGTCAAGCTCATTGTTGGTGTCGACCGTTTGGATTACATCAAGGGTGTGCCTCAGAAGCTCCACGCACTCGAGGTCTTCTTGACCGAGCACCCTGAGTGGATTGGCAAGGTTGTTCTCGTACAAGTTGCTGTCCCCTCGAGACAAGATGTCGAAGAGTACCAGAACCTTCGCGCAGTCGTCAACGAGCTTGTCGGTCGCATCAACGGCAAATTCGGCACTATTGAGTTCATGCCGATCCACTTCATGCACAAGTCGGTTTCTTTCGACGAGCTCATCGCTCTTTACTCTGTTTCTGATGTCTGTCTTGTTTCCTCGACAAGAGACGGCATGAACCTGGTGTCCTACGAGTACATCGCGACACAAGAGAAGCGCCACGGAGTCATGATCTTGTCTGAGTTCACTGGTGCCGCGCAGAGCTTGAACGGCAGTCTGATTGTGAACCCCTGGAACACAGAAGAGCTGGCCGACTCCATCCACGACGCTGTTACCATGGGAGACGAGCAGCGAAACCTCAACTACCAGAAGCTGTCCAAATATGTCAGGAAGTACACTAGTGCTTGGTGGGGCGAGTCGTTTGTGAATGAGCTTAGGAGGATCTCACAAACCGCCGACCGCAAGGTACGCTTCAACACAGGCAAGGATGAGGACTCCTCGGCGGTCCAAGACGACACTGTTGTTAAGGAGGACTCTGTGCCCACCAAGGACAAGGAGTCCGACCCCGCTACAGCAGTGGAGACACACCAGGAGAACAAGCAGGATCTGCCTATTCGCAGTAAGGAGTCCGAGTCGCAATAATCGCCATACGCCGAATATATCGCACTCCCTTTAGCATAGACTGATATCCCCTTCCCTTTCCTCCTTTCACGATCGACACGACAACATAGCATGTGGTGGTAGTCTGGCGCGATGGACGTTCAGTGCAGGGGTAGAATGAATGACCTCGCCGTACGCCTAGATTTCCGTAAAGAAAAAAAGAAAAAACTTGCATCACCACAGTAATAGAACCCTCATCAATAAACCTTTTCACCCTCTCAATCCTACCCCTCTCTCAAATTGCCAGGCTAAAGTAAATACTGTACCGCAACCTCACTGCTGGATCGATATTTCCGGCGTTCTTATTCTCCCAGTCCAATCAACCCCCCCTGCACAGCACCGACACTTTGCATCCCCCCAACCTGCCCAAAAGGGAAAGAAACACGGTTTGGTGTCGAACGCAGCGGCCAAACTACAGGTGCTGCGCGGGAGGTGATTTCCCCGTGAAACGATACTAGGTACCTTACTCGCGACCGCGATGCATCCACCAGGTTGGGGAGACAAAGAGAATGAGGTGCGGTGTGGTATGGTATGCGTGATTAGTGGAAATTTTTTTTTTCATGAATGGAAGTATTGCATTTGATGGTCACTGTGTGAGGGAATCAATTAGGAGTGAGAGGAAGAGTTGGGTAGGGTGGTTGTTAGTTATTCAAGTCTAACAACATGTACCTCTACCTTCTACGCTATAACCCCCCAAATCCATCCATCCATCCATCTACCCACTCACTTTACCGACTTACTTATTTGCTCTTCTTACTGCCCCTCCCACCCCTCGCGCTC